>JARHVA010000156.1:4567500-4825000 GCA_037957365.1 Torreya grandis
TAACTATCAATATTTTTCAACAGCTAGTAGTATGGTTGTACATGGTGAGACCATTGGTTGAGTCAAATCCATTGCTTTATTGATCAATCACGAACATCAATCTAGACTATAACATCTTTTTGATCAATCACTTGAGATAAATGATCCTACTGTGGTTATTATTTTTCTATTTTGACCACCCATATGACTATGGCCACCAAGAAAGAGATCGGGTGAAAACTTAGGTGACATTAAAATCTAAATTTATTATCTCATTAACTTATTAGTCACAGTTTAATATCATAAATTACTTATCTTCTCACACCTCCAACTATTGACACATGCAAGAGGTCCAAAGTACCCATGTGGACCAAATAAGGTCATCATTATCTAAATTCACACCTAATAGAGTCTTTACATATTTGAAATGACCCCACACCATGGTGTTATTACACAAACATGTGATAAAGTCTGCAGATGTCAAGCATAGCAAAATGTAGTTGATAAAATAAAGTGTCTGTGCTATATTTTATACTCACATCCCACCTTTGTGATTTTTATGAGTCTTGGTAGACTTATTGAGTGATATCATGTATATCAAAAGTATGAATTGATGAACCAACATATAAACTCAATCAAAGTTACATGTCTCAACTAATCTAAACCACATCCTATGAGTATTTAAAAACTTGACTCTCCTAATTTGCTTAAAGTGAAATGGACTAGGAAATATTAGGAAGAAGATAACCTCCTTGTATTTCTCAATTGAAATCCTATGGATTTTATTTATCAGTGATTGACTACATTGATATCTTCAATGTGCATGCAAAATGATCTATTTTGTATCCATCTTATCAAATTCAATTCCTACCAATCATAGGTGTTTTTCATAGCTTATTTTAATCTTATCTTTTAATTATGTTATCTCTTGTTAAACATATTTAAATATTTAAATATTTCAAATACTATAGACATCCTTGTTTGGGCTTAAATTATTCATGGACATGCACAAATTTTAAATTCCTATCTTTGAATAAAATTGTAAATGAACAAATAATACATGTAACCAAAATCTATCTTGTGATGTGATTTGTCACATTGGATAGGCATATAAATGCATATAGCATGTTCAAATAGAAACCTAATTAATTCAATATTTCTCGCTTTACCCCATAATATAACATAGATGCCTCCCATAATTAGAATAACAAATTTATTTAACATGGTAGTGTCTGATAGAATTGGTGAAAATAGGGGGAATTGTCACACTAACCACCTTTCCTCAACATTCATATTTATATTTATTAGACAAAAAACTCAAAGTACACAATTAATTTGTAACAAAATTACACAACCAATCCAATGAGTATATGAAACACTTTTGATCTCATTAAGGATCCCAACATTACACAACAAAATTACACTTTTGAAAATAATATGTATAAACAATTGCATATATTGATAATATGGCATTATATATCATGCCTAAAATACAAATTATCAACATGCAATATCAAACATTCTTCTCCTTTTTCATTACTTTTTTGTATTGAACCATCCTTATCCAAGTATTACAAAAAATGAATACAATTACATTCTTAAATAAAAATAAAAACCATAGTAATTTTATTCAATAACAAGAGTGATTGAAAATCAAGGATAAATAAATATACCCACCTTCAACTCTTATCTTCTCCCCTTCACATTCTTGTTTACAACCAAGGCATTTTATTTTTCCTATCAATTTTTTTAACTCATGTGTAAGCACAAGATGCAAATGTATTGGTGAAAAAATAATATAATGGAAAACACATAATGTATCACTTAATTTCACAAATTCCCTTTGCCTTATAATCACCCATCTCCTTTATTCTTTATTTTATTCAGAATTGTAAATATTGAGTTATTCTTCTATAATTGTGAACCCTTCGAGGCTCAAGTTTTCAAACTTATAAACATGATTTTTTAAATCAAATTTCATGCATTTGTGCATCTCATATAATTGTTGATGTAAATTCCATTCCATATACCTATATTTTATTGTCTTAATTGTGTGCCTTGTTGCTTGACGGTCTAGAATGGGAGCTAACATGTGTATTTTAGCATGGTGTGAATTAAACTGTAGTTTTAACCAAAATTACTTCCCACCTTCGAACAATGCAAGAAATTGTGGTGAAATATAATAAAATTGGTCCCTGTATTGAAACTCTTGAATAATATTGTAACCATGGTCCTCATACTCAAAGATAGTTGACACACATCAAAAGGTTCAAATTAAACAAATATGTCTTTAAAAAAATCATAGTGCCACCAAAATTCAGAGGATATACATATAATTGAATTGAAATAACATGGGAGAATTAACCTTGTACAATGTAGAAATCATGGCATGCCAGTATAGAAATACCATCATAACTAAAATTCTACATCATCCTCATGCTGACATGAAACATGTGCGTCTATTTTTTGATCAGAGTTGGTAACATGTTCCTACGCAAGTAAAATCATGAAAAAATATCACAATCTCATTTCATAGCACTTTAAAAAACTCACAATTCGCCACATTTTACCTTATCCTTCCAAGGATGCTCATGTGCATGCAAGGAGGTTTTAAAAGTAATTCATTTCATTCTTTTGATCTTCTTATAAGGGATGATAATGAGTGCCTATGCAGGTAAAATCTAAATAAAATATCACAATAATGTTTCATATAAACTTAAAAATAAACTTGTAAATCTCAACATATTACCTTCTCCTTATGACTATGCCCACATCGATGCCAAGATCTTGCAAAGGTCATTTGTTTCATTCTTTTGATCTTCTTATGAGGTAGGGTAATAGGTTCCTATATAGGTAAAATAAATTAAATATTATCAGAATCATGTTTCATATGAATTAAAAAACTCACAAATCCCAACATATTACCTTTTCCTTTTGATTATGTCCATGTGCACGTAAAGAGGCTAACAAATCCTTTGGCAGCTCACAATTTTTAAAGTCCTCATTCTCTAACAAAATTGATGTGCACCCTTCCTCACTACCATTGTTTACCTGACAAAGAAGTGCAACAATTATAAACATAAAATAAGTATGTATTAAGATATACATACCAATTGAAAATGAATGAACATGACATAATTACCCTTATATCATGAAAATTATTTGAAACATCATAATATGGATCCTCCTCATCCTCCAATATAACAGGGGATTTTGTTTCTTCCTTAAAGATAATAATAGGTTTCTTTGCAAGCAAAATAAAAAAGCGATGATCACAATCAAGTTTCATACCAATTTCATAAAATGGAAAATCTCACATATTACCTTCTCCATGGGAGAAATATGTCCATGCGCACATAAGGAGGTTGCAAAGCATGATTTCATCCATTTAATTCTTCTGATCTTACTACAAATGGGAAAAATTCACCCTCTTCAATACCATTATTGTGATAAAAAATCAATGTAGTAGTTGTAATTCAAATTTATAATTGAACAAAAGAAATAATATTTGAATATAATAAATTAATAAAAACTTACCACCTTTCTCCTTTTTTCTCTTTTTTACTGATGTTGTTATAGGAACTTAGGGAAGTTTCTGCTAGGTTTGGCATGGTCATCACACTCTACATTCTCATTAAAATCTAAAAAATAAATGAATTGGTCAAAATTTGAAATCATGATTGATAGGAAGAATATAATAGGTAAGATTTGAATACCAATGATTCACGTTACTAACATCTTCAACAGGGGGAGATTGACGCCCAGGTTCAACAACATTAACATCTTTCATTAGATGTGAAACACCAAGGGTTATCTGTATCCAAGTTTAAATCATAAATGATTAACATTGCATACAAATTATAACTGCTTAAAAAAATAAACAAAACAACCTAAAACCAAACAATGTTTTCATATTACCAATAATTCACATTACTAACATTTTCAACTAGGGGAGATTAAGGTCCAGATTCAACAATGTTAACATATTACATTGCATGTGAACCACCAAGAGTTGTCTGTATCCAATTTAAAATCATAAATGATAAATGGTTAGTGTTGCGTATAATGTAGAATCACTTAAACAATTAAATAAAGAAACCTAAAACCAAACAATGTTTTCATATTGCCAAATCAATGTCATTTAGTTTGCCAACGTGTCTTTAATTATTTGTGTTGGTGTCTCTTCTACTTTATTAGAATAATATTCAAATATATACATCTTATTCATTCCATGTTTAGTTGTGCCATGTAATTTTATAGAAGATATTTCAACTACCAATGAGTGAAGACTCTCAAAAGGATCAAAACCATGTTTTTGATTAGGAATAGTCACAAAATCAACTGATAACATACACACCATTTCATAGATATTATATTAGATAAATATAAACTAATTAAAAGATAATTATAAGAATAATAAATGTATACAATCATGTCTGTGAAAGGGTGAACATTTAGAGAGAACTAAACAAAATAACAATTATTTATATGCATTGCCTGTTTATGAAAGGGATAAAAGTGCATTGTCTATACATTTAAGAATTGAATGCAATGGGTTGTATATATGCATTGTGTTAGATTAAATGCAATGCAATGTATGTGAAATTAAAAAAATGATGCATTTTCTATACATTGAAGGTATTGCATGCAATGTGTTGTCAATATGTTTTGTCTAGGATTAAATGCAATGCATACATGTGCAATTTATATATTGAAGGATTCATAACCCCATTATATGAGAATTTTATATATTATAATAAAATAAAATATCTACTAAAATAAAACATACTTATTTGGAGTTGTAGTATTCTTCTTCATTTCTTCTAGCATGGCTAGAGAAGCAACACATGAAAAGCTAGTTGAGTGTATGCAGATCGAGGACACTCTTATCAGAATTTAATCTTCCTTGCACAAACTAGAGAATTATGAGGTAAATAATCAAGATATCAAAATTTTTAAATCATTGTCTCCAAGCAATAATAAAATATCCTGTATGATGGTCAAATGTATGTAAAAAATAGGGCTAAAACTATGTTATGATTGTAAAATTGATTTTTTCTTGAAATGTCACACTATTACCTCCATCACAACCATAGGTGTCATTATCATTTACATCGAACGATCTGAAAACATGACATCAATACATGAAATAATATATTTAGCTATAAAAAGAAGAAGAAAAATACTTAAAATTAAGATAGTCTATCAATTTTAATGTAAAATAATACAATGTTGCACACTATAAATTATAAAAGTTTAAAGAAAAATTTAATAATTATCCATCCTCTTTAATAAATATTAAATAAAACTTGAAGGGGGAAAATAAATATAAAATAATAAATTGGAGATAACTATACATTTCACAGTATAAACCATGAGAACAAGGGAGATAGTGAGTTTACATACTATATCATGAACTACATAACATAGACAACAAACTTCATTATTGAGGATAACAATCAATGTGATAGTCCATGGTGAATGTATTAATTAAAAAAACATGTTCTATATTTCATTTCTTGCTTGTCTACAAATGTAAAGGTTGTGCCATTCTGAGATACTAAACCAATATTATGCTAAACGGGGCTTGAGATTCAACAATGCAAACAATCCAATTCATTGTAGGTAACTAACCAATATATTAAATGCCTCCTTTGGGTTGATCCTACAAATGTAGTATGCACTTATGAAACCATGTAATGGCGTACTATCTTATGCACAGGTCAAAAAGGAATAGTGTAATGGTAAATGAGAAATAAAACATGGGAAACGTACTTAAGTAATAGATATAATGTTTAATTTTTTCGATCAACATTCAACAAATGTTAACATTTAATTTTCCTTCACCCCTATCATTTGGATTAACCTCTATCACTTGCATTAACCATTGTTGTTTGCCTTAATATTTTTGTTTGCCATAATGTTTTTATTTGCTTTAACATGTTGTTAACATACATTAGCCCAACTGGGAGTGCAGGAGGTTGACCGATTTGGAGGGCCTCATGGACACATCATTTGAAAATGTGAATGCAGTAGATAGTTAAGGTGCTCCTTAATAAATATAAAAATTTATAGAATGGAAATTTTGTTAACATCTTATATTTATTCTATGATTCCATCTCTGACAAATAAAACCACTTCTATTTCAGTGAAGAATAATACATTGGAAATTTAATCTTGGGATTTATGTGGAATATCATTCAATGGATAACAAGCCAATGAAATGGATAGAGGGGATGGTAGATAGAGTATCTAATAGGCACATGGAGGTCATACTGATAGTTTACCTCCACATTCTTGATGGATATTTTATTTACCCTCAGAGCATCCAACATGAATGTGAAGGTCATGTTGATAGTTGACCTCCACATGCCTATTAGATACTTTATCTGCCTTCCCTTCCCTCCATTATATTAGCCATTTTATCCCTATAATGATGGCCCAAATTTCTTACATCATTGATTCTAAACATAACCATATAGTACATTCAACATGAGCTCATAATCGAGGATGGAATAAGTGGGATCCATCAATGGAGGAATAAAGAATGAGTAAATGAATTAATGAGGAATGACAATATGAGGTTAACATTTAATTTTCCTTCACTCAACATTTGGCTTAAGCATTATCGTTTACATTAATACCATATTAACAAATGTTAACCAATGCATGTGTCTATCTATCATCACTCCATCCATTACATTGGCTAATTAGATCTTCATTGATGGACCCCACTTATAACATCCTCGATTTTGAGCTCATGCTAAATGTACCAATTTGTTAGACTCATAATAGAGGATGTAATAAGTGGGTCCCATCATCATAGGACTAACAAGTCAACAAAATAGATGGAGGTAAGGGTAGACAAAGTATCCAATGGACATATGGAGGTCATGATGATAGTTAAACTTCACATGCCTACTGGATATTCTATCCACAAAGTATATAGTAAGTATGAAGAGGTTAACTATCAGTGTGACCTCCATGTGCCCAATGGATACTTTGTCTATCCTCAAAGTATCCATTAGGCACATGGAGGTCATGTTGAGAGTTGAACTCCATGTGTCTACTAATTACTTTGTCTACCCTCCCTCCCCTCCATCTATTCCATTGGCCTATTATCCTTTTGATGATGGGCCCCAATTCTTAGATCCTCGATTGTGATCATAACCAAATAGTATATTTAGCATGAGCTTAGAATAGAAGATGTAATAAGTGGGGCCCATTGATAAAGGGATAAATAGATAATTCAATGTATGAAGTGATAATAAATATAGTCACCAGAAAGCATGTGGAGGTCAACTATTATTGTTAAAATTGAACTCCATATGCACGTTGGTTATTAGTCTACCCTCACTCCATCCATTTCATTAGCCCTATATTAATGGGCCCCACTTCTTTCATCTTGGACCCCTAGGCTAGACATTGAGTAAATTTTTAATTATCATTTTTAAATATCATGCCCCTTCACATAAGATAAGGTTTTCAATTACCTAACAGGGTAATAAAATGGATAGAGTACTGATAGAAAAATTAACTAGCTAGGAAGTGGAGGTCAAATTATAGTGTGACAACCCATGCTAAATGTACCATATGGTTACACTCATAATGGAGAATCTAATAATTAATCCAATCCAAATAATTCATGAGCACTAAATGTAAACAACCAAAAAATTCAGCATGAATGACCATGCTTGCAGTTGACATCTGCATCCTCATTAGTTACTCTGTCTACCAATGTTCCATCTACCTAATTTATTTACAACATAAATAATAAAAAATAAATCCTTATATAACATAATTTATTAACAAGATAAATATTTATTTCTAAGTGTAAATAGATGGTACATATGGCATGGAACTCCATGCTAGATGTTGAACCCCAGTTGGTCGAGGTAATCAAAAGTTAACCTTAGTTGAATGCATTATTATCCTTGATAGGAAAGTTCAAATCTATACAAGTTAGTCACAATCCATTTATGATGTTTCATTTTGATGTCTGTAGGAGCTTGTGCGTCAATACCCTATCACAATCAAGAAAAGGAACATGGAATTGAAATAATTGTACCTTATCCTAGCTATGGCTAATGTTGATATAATTGCATTATTTCAATGCCCCATTCCCTATAGGAAAATAAATTAAATTATTGTCTTTACCTTGCATGATTAAGTAGTTTGATTATGTGATATTGAGTGTTTAAAAGCAATGATTGTCTTTACCTTGCACGTTTAAGTAGTTTATTGTATTTGATGTGACACATACCTTCAGTCAACATAACATAACACAAATAAAAAATTCTAAGCATAGTTAGGGATACCAAGTTATCAAACCAAAAATTTAGAGAGGCCTTATTAAATAAAAACAACATTGACACACAGTTCAATCTTATCTAAGTGTTAAAAATTAATGAATATAATATGGTTCAGACTTATAAAATCATTCAAATTATTTTATAGCATAAGCCTAACTATCTTGGTGTTTAACTTCACAACTTTGTTACCATCTAGATCATATTGACATATAATGGGTCTTCATGATCCGTAAAGTGCCATGTTATGTTAGATTCATATTCAAAGGTTGAGTGTGCATGTCCTCATGAAAATTCATTATTATAAAGTGGAATAACAATAAGAAAGTGATCATGATAGATACCCCTCTACTCCCTGCATAATATAACATTTATATTTCCTCATGTTAACATTTCCTCTTAGTATATAATCACATTGTTAGTTTATACAACAAAACCATCAAAGTTACAAAGACATTTATCCACTTTCTTGGAGGCATGTGAAAACTCACAACCTTTACATTATTTGTAATGGTATACATAGATCAATTATTGACATTCTTTCAAAAAATGAGTTTGTATATATATTCATTGCTTGTATAATACCCTTTATACAATCTGTATAATGCCCTACATATTGATTGTCTACATAATACACTTTCCATTTTATATACCATTCTTGGATATGTTATATATAAATGAATTTGAATTCTATATCTTTGTATTCTATCTCTATATATAAATTATTTTGAATGTTTAGAATTTTTACCCCTGGTCTACTCATATTGTTGTCCATATTGCTATGTAAAGTAAAGGAACCAATGAACCATCAATCTATATACTTGTCTAATATTGTTCAATATCAATACTAAGTATTATCTTAAGCATTGGGGATACTCTTCAAAGAGAGACTAAATAATCATCTTACTACATAAAGGAAAGGAAATAATGAACCATCATTGTGTATAATGGTCTACAGTTGTTCATTATCAATATTAAAAATTATTTCAAAGAGCCCATAAATATAAAAAAAACATGCTACCAACTAAATATCACACAATAAACTAAACTACTTAAGCATGCAAGGTAAAGATAATCATTTAATATATTATCCTATAGGGAACATGGCATTAAAATCATGTAATTAGATCGACATTGACCACAACTAGGATAGGTTACAATGGTATCCCCTCAAAGATATTTTTTATATAGAGGTACATGGGTCATTATGCCAACATGGCATTAAACTCATGGTTACCATCAATATAAATCAAATTGAAACTTCAATATTTTATAAATCTAAAATGCAAATAAACATTATTTAACCCTAAATTTAGATATGTGTGGTTATCTAGGGTAGATTAGGTTTTTCACAATGATGGTGAACTAACCTAACAAGTAGGAAAATTAATAAAAAATCTCAGATAAATAGTATTAAGAATTTATACAAATGAGATTCATAAAAATACAAAATTTCAATAATTGATAAATATTACAATGAATTAGAAACAAATGATACTTAGCTGGTTTAATGTGCACATGTAGGTATGATATGGAACAAGTTGGAAGTGGATTGGAAGATGATCCTAAAAAAATTATAATATTTTATAAATATTCTTTTTATGGCCTTGGATGATTGTATTAGATATGGAATGTTGCATTGACGTAAGTGTCTTGTATGAAGTACTGACTAGATCTAGATGTGACCAACTAGAGCCTTTTATGTTTTTTTATACATTTATTCTAATGTATACATATCACACACATAGGTTCTCACTCTTTGTCAAATTATCAAATCCTATATTTTCACCCTTGGAGTGATTGTGGGAAAAATAAGTTAGTGGGTTCATGGTGTCGAGCTATCCCAAGGACCCCTTTATTAATGGTACTATCTACATAGCTAGTACTTTGAAGAGGGACTCAAAATTAAGTATTTATCCCTTCCATGTTGGCTTGTGTGTGCATAAGAATACAATGTGTGATAAGTAAAGACATGTAGTGACCTAGCTTGTAGCTTGGAAAATATGGATCATTAACTATTCATAGAATGATTCAGACTTGTGGAAATACTGATATATAAATAGGGATGAATAGTGAAATTTTTCTCATTTGAATGCTTGCTTGAGTGCTTCTTGGTATGTTGTCTTGTGAGTTCTAGGTGTTTTCTAGGTCAGGAATGAATGAGGGTTGATATTATATATACACCAATCCCTTTTGTAAACATCACACACTAAAACACATATACTGACTATTAGGATATGTTATTTTTTCAAATTGGATGAATTTTTGGAACTGGACACTTTGTCAAAAAATTGGACACTTGCATCAACACACATATCTATTTGGGATGCAAGTGTCCAATAAGCTATAAAATAGGTATAGGTCCAAGACTGAAAGTGAAGGATAATAATCAGGTTTAGAGTATTTTACATAGTATAGAAGGCATGGTCATCAGGATAGTAATGTTTAGACTAAGAGATATGTAATTTGGCACAAAGAGATAGGGAATGTGAGCCTTTGGATAACATATAGGTCTATAACTGAAAGTTACAATCATGATAGATTTTTGACAAGTATACATGATTGAGGTACTACATAAATCAAATTTTAGTATCCAAAGATGTATCCCTATATCATATCAAGATAAACAAAGGGTATTATTCATTTTAGGATGTTTCCCTATTCTATATTTAAACTTTGCATCTATCTTTTATAACTCAGCTCGTGCTGAGGGTGGTTATAACTATTCCCTTAAATGGTGATATGAATGCTAGTATTTATTATGACTATTATCTTTTTGTCTTACAAATATTGAAAAAAAGTTCCAATATAGAATTACATACTCTCTATGTACTAATGATTAATTAGAGAATAATCATTCATTGATACAATCAAAGGGTATTATACAGTAAACCATTATACAAAATGTAAAGGGTATTATACAAATAAGCAAGATGTAGGGAATTATACAAACTATAATAAGATATAAAATAGTGGATTATAATACAGACTGATGGTTCATTGGTTCGTTTCATTTGTGTAGCAATATGGATAATATTAGACCATTATTAAGGTGCTCTTGTAAAGGAAACACCTTAACTATCTAATGCATTCACATTTTCGGCTGATGTGTCCATGACCCCCATCAAATTAGTCAACATCCAATGCTTATGGCTGGATGAACATCCAATAACATGTTAAGGCACACAATAAATATTTCATTTGTTTATTTCCTTTATGTAGTAATATGGATAATAATATACCATTATATTGAATGTAAATGCTATCATATATACAAGCAAGATGTAGGGCATTATAAGGACTATAATAAGATGGACAATAAAAAATCATCATATAGACTAATGATTCATTGCTTAATTTAATTTATATATCAATATGAAAAATAGTAGACCATTACACATAATGTAAAGACAAAACCATCACTACTATAAATTGTTTCCAAGTGAATGGAAAACTATCACAACAGTTACCCTGCTAAGTATATACATTTAGTAAATCTTGCTTTCAAAACTAGTGTTGCAAGGGAAAATTGTTAAGGTGTGGAGCCTAAAAGCTTCACCAAGGAGTGCTTTGCAAGGTTGCAGCAGTTACATAGTCACCGGCGTCGGTCAGGAGCGACCGACGTCGGTTAGGAGCAGTTCAAGAGACACTGGCGTCGGCAAGGATCAACTGACGTCAGTCACAGGAAAGCAGGTAGGAACTGACATCGATTACCTGTGCATCCAGAGAGCTATTTCTGAGGACAGAACCGAGTGTTTTCATGATGAGATTAAGTCATAGTCTTAAGTCTGCGTCTCTATTATTAGTAAGACTATTTTTAGAGCCCTTGTTCAAGAGGCTTAACTGTTGGTTGTAAATGCATGCTCAAGTTTCCTAATTCTATATGTAAGATTAGATCTTCTTAGCTTATTGTAGTACATTGTAAATGTTGAAAGAACAGTACATAATTGTATAGGTGAATCAATCCAGGTTATTGGAGTTGATTGTACTTGAGAGAGAGAGAGCTCTTGAGGGAAAGAGATCTAGAGAGAGATGTTACATCTGAGAGAGGTGTGGAAGAAAGAAGTTTCTTCAATTGTATTCCTTCTGTAAAGAGTTTAATACAAGTTTTCAGGGTGGTTTCTTGTATCTCTTGTTCTTTGCTATTTATCATTCTAGTTACTTATCTATCTGATTTAATTCTGCGGTTTATTGCTTTCATAAGTGTAATCAAATTGTTGGTTGATCCCCAACAAAAATGACATTAGAACCAATTTTAAGCATCATGATACTATATCATATGTGATAAATTAATATTTAATATGTGATATCCATGGACCATAAACAATATAATGATTGATTTTACAAATTGTATGGAACTGGAAGAAAATGAGTAACAATGTTAGCGTAATTATAAAATTTGCAATTAGAGGAAAATATATTGACAATATAACTTATTTTTTTGGTTAGAGGATCCTTGTAAAATGTCTCATAATCATTACCATTTCTAGGTATGGTTTCAAATATCATGTCACAAGGACAAGAGATACTGGAATAGATTCACCCTTAATAATATAAGTTTGTCCTCTTGAGGTAAATAATTCTTAAAATAATGAACTAAGATTAGTTATATAATTCAAACAAAAAATAAGGCCTCATTCATTTAGTTACAACAAGGTAAATTAATTTAAGGTTTTAGCTTACATCAAATATTAAACTGCATTTAAAGTTTTCAACATAGCTCAAGGATGTATTTACTAGCATTCCTATATTATATATCACAAAAGATAAGGGTGGCTCAACAAAACCCTAAATTACACTTGGAATATCATTCTTGGCACATATAAATTCCTTTCAACATAAAGAATTATGTTTTATCAATTTATGTATACAATTTAATTAGGTAACAAAGTGATATAGTTTCCAATTATACATCAAGGGATAATTACAAAATGGTTTCCAAATACCATATCTACTTACATCAAGCTGAATCATTTATTCTTTAATTTTTTTGTAACATTGAGAAAAACATAGTACTAAGTTATATACCACCTATGTGACGCTTTTAATTAACAAAAAGAAATTAAACATTAGAAACATCCATTCATATCACCATTTAAGGGAATAGTTATAACCACCCTCAGCATGAGCTAAGTCATAAATGATAGATGCAAGTTTAAATAAAAAATAGGGTAAGATCCTAAATCATTCTCAAATAATTATATCATGAACTTCAAGCAACATCTTAGCATAATAATGGGTTTCCATAATCATTCTATTATTAACTTGATTGAATTATCAACAAAAATGAACACAATAAGTGTTTTTCAAGCCCACAAGAAATACATATACATTGTAGAATTCACATTAGCATAATTATCACTAAAAAATTGAGGAGAACTTTCACATGTCAATAATTTCATCTTATCTTAATTATTTTAGAAAGAGATAACTAACATTCAAAATATTTACATGCCAAATACAAGGGAACCACACATAAAAATAAAACCTTATTTCAATGCTTTGCATATCTTAACATAGTGAATATAATGAACGTGGAATATAAATTATAATTTACAAGTACCCTAAAAAAATCCATGGTAATTACTAATTGAAACATAACTCACATTCCTATACTCTACCTCCTAGAATAGGGCATTAGTACATAGAGAGTGTAAAATTATATATTATATTTTTTTTTCTGATATTTGATTAAACATAAAGATAATAGTCATAAAAAATACTAGCATCCAAACTTGAAAATCAAGTTCCATGTGCAAGAATACACATCCAACATTCCATGAAGTGTAAGTTACAAAGCAAAATCATGTCTTCCATGTTCTCATAGCAAAACCAACTAGTACAGTCAAGTAGAAAATCAATGGAGTGTTTGAAAATAAGCTTCATTAAAGTATAAACAACATTGAAACCCAGATTAACCAAAAAATAATAGGCTAATCTCATCCTACTTACAAAAACTATTCAATAAATTATGCGTTTAATGAATGATTATGACCTAACTAATCATTAGTATATAGAGAGTGTGTAATTATATAATGTATTTTTTTCAATATTTGATTAAAAAAAAGATAATAGGCATTAAAAATACTAGCATGCATATCACATTTTAATGGAATAGTTATAACCACCCTCAACATGAACTGAGTCATAAAGGATAGATGTAGGTTTAAACACAAAACAAGGTAAGATCCTAAAATCATTCCCAAAGACCCCTACAGAAATCCATGGCAATTAATACTTAAATAGAACTCACATTCTTATACTATGACTCCTAAAATAGGGCATTAGTATATAGAGAGTGTATAATACTATATTAGATTTGTTTTCCAATATTTGATCAAAAAAAGATAATAGTCATAACAAATACTAGCATCTAAACTTTAAAAGTAAGTTCCATGTGCAAGAATGCACATCCAACATTCTATGAAGTCTAAGTGTTCAAGCACAATCACGTCTTTCATGTTCTCAAAACCAAACCAACTAGTACAATCAAGTATAAAATCAATGGTGTTTCAAGAATTTATTGAAGTATAACCACCATTGACACCCAGATTAACAACTCATTAGGGTTTCATGGATTGTAAAAATTTTTAGGGTTACTTTAGAAAATCTCATGTAGAAATCACAAACTTACATTTACAAAGCCATTTTAATAATAATAAGAATGATGATGATGATGAATGAGAATCCATAAAAAATGGATTTGTTGAAATGATCTTGGAAATTTTAACAAAAATGTAATTAACAATTGTAAACCTATATTTTGTAGTCCATTCTAAATTTACATTTAATAGAAATTGGATTAGTGCATAATAAGAGATTTCGAATAGTGAATGGGTATATAAAACTCTAATGATCTAATAGATTAGGGGTTAACATTCTAAAGATTTAAATTCATTTATAGTTTTACAGTATCAATTAAGCATATTAGAAGGGCATGACCTTTAAATGATAATGTTCAAGGAAAATGACAATGTTTAAGCCTAATGCCATTACCTGTTTAAAACCCTACGCTTCATGCATATTAAGTTTTTAAATATAAGGGGGTTTAATAACGTACCTGGTTAAAATTGATTAAAAATGAGATGAATTCTAATGATAACTTGCCTCCACAACTCACCGTATGCCCATAATTTGTCAATTCATAGGACCTATGCCCATAATTTTCCAATTCCACATTCACTGTACTCACTAAAGGGGAGGACCGATAATAAGGGATGTTACAGAGAGCTCGTGAAGGGGTACAAGATTTGAAAATGATCATAATAGTATGAGGCTTGGTTGATGAATGATTACTTATAACTGCATCCATGGGGCCCACTTAATAATGACAGTTAAGGCAGACAATAATTGGTTGAGGTAAATAAAAAAATTTAAGCCAAATTCTAGGGTAAAGTAATAGAGGAGATGATAGGACCAGTTGGGGGTTAATGTCCAATGTGGTGGTCTACACTAAACACACTAATTGGTTACGCTTAGCGGTCTATAACACCTCAGGTAAATATTTTGGTAATTTTTAATGCCATTTAAGTTTGTTTGGCTTCTTTTTTAGCCTCCCATTCAAGCCTTCAATAGAAAAATGCTACTACACGTCCTTTAAGGCTAAGACAACAAAAAATTTAGCCAAAAATATAAAAACAACTTCAAACTTTTACCAAAAATTATTTATGGTAAATATTCTTAGGGCCATATGGATTCATGCTTCATCCATGGCTTCCTCATAGGCTTGGATTCATGGAAGTTATGATACCAATGTTGAGGATTGAAATAGGGGAAAACAAGGAAAACTACATTAATTAATTTAACTGAAACTTTCAAAAGATTGATATTCAGGTATTTCATTCACTCAGGTTCCATTGATTTCATTACACTTATACAACACTTTAATATGTCTTTTATCGTTTGCATAAAGGACCCAATGAACGAATCACTTAACTATACACCCATTTATTTATTAACATAATTAATTAATGATAAACATTAATTAATACTACATAAAATTATAATAACTTATTTATTAAAAAGGGTGTATCATAAAGAGATGCACACCCCATACTATATAATCATAAATTAATGTACTCATTTGAATAACATGACCCAATAGAGATGATATCATGACAAACATTTATACCCCATAAAGAGCCCAAAGTTTATTAGGTCCTGAATAATGTTGGTTGGTCCATCTTGATACATAGTCACTAAGTAAAATATTAACAAATATTATATTCCAATTTAAATTTTAAAGAGTTAAAAAAAAAAAAAAAAGAAAAAAACAAAAAAAAAAAAAAAAACATAAGTGGATTTGTAAATGAAAGTCTACAATTTATATATGTGATTGTGTGAATAAACCCTAAAAAAATTACAATTCACACACACACACACAACATAAGTGATTTTGTAAATGCAAGTCTACAATTTCTACATGAAATTGTGTGAAGAAACCCTAAAAAAAATTGCAATAATAATAATAGTAAAATTGTAGAATCCATAAAAAAAGGATGTGTTGAAATGATCTTTGAAGCTTTAACAAAAATGAAATTATCAGTTGTAAACCTATATTTTTTAATCCATTCCAAATCTACTTTTCTAAAAATGGGATTTGTGCATAATAAGTGATTTGGAATAGTGTATGGGTATATAAAACCTTAATGAACCAATAGACTAGGGATCAAAATTCCAAAGATTTAAATTTATTTATAGTTTTACAATATTAGTTGAGCATCTTAGAATAGTACAACCTTTAAATGACAATGATCAAGGCAAATACCAATGGTTAAGCCAAACACTATTAACTGGTTAAAACCCTACGCTCCATACATATTAAGTTTTTAAATGAAAGAGGGTTTAAGAACCTACCTAGTAAAAAATGGTTCAAAATAAGATGAATTCTAATGACAACATACTTCCAAAACTCGCCCTCCACCCATAATTTATTAATCCACAAGACTTACGCTTATAATTTACCAATCCCATGTTCACTATAGTCACTAATGGGGAAGACCGATAATAGGGGGTGTTATAGAGAGCTCATGAAGGGGTGAAAGATTTGAAAATGATCATAAAAAAAAGAATCTTCGCTGATGAATGATTACCTGTGATTGCATTCATGGGGCGCACTTAAAAATGCAGTTAAGGCAGACAACGACTAGTTAAGGCAAATGACAACATTTAAGCCAAACACTAGGGTAAAGTAATGAAGGAGCTGATGGGACCAAATAGGGGTCAACATCTAGTGTGGTAGTCCACATTAAATGCACTAGCTGGTTACACTCATTGGTCTACACAGAAAAATATTTAGGTAATTTTTAATGCCATTTAAGTTTGCTTGGCTTCTTTTGCAGCCTCCTAATCAATCCTTCACAAGAACAATGCTACAACACCTCATTCATGTTCACATCAAATTTCATTACATTTATACAACAATTTAATAAGATTTGTCTTTTATTGTTTGCATACAGGATTAACAATCCAACCAGTTAACTATACACTCATTTATTTATTAACATAATAATTAATGATCAACATTAATTACTACTACCTAATATTATAATAACTTATTTATTAAAGAAGTGTCTCATAAAAAAATACATGTCCTATATAATATATTAATAAATTAATGTACTCATTTGAATAACATGATCCAATAGAGATAATGTTAGGGTAAACATTTACACCTCACAAAAAACCAAGAGTTTATTAGCTCCTCAATAATGTTGGTTGGTCCATCTCGATACATAATCACTAAATAAAATATTAACAAATATTATATTCTAATTTAAATTCTAAAGAGTTAAAAATCCATACAAGCTAAAAGTTACAAAATTGTAAACGAGAGGATAATAAGGGATGAAACATTCTAAAAAATAGGGGAGTTAGTGAAATTTTAAGGAAAAATCAAAGTTTTTATTTTTGAAAAAGCTTTATAGACCCTATAAAAATTCAAGGCAACCATACTCATTAAAGTATTAACAATGTTTTTAGTTAGGAGGATGTAGAAGGGACATGGGCAGTGATGTTGAAATTAATAGTAAAAAGCTATTTTTTTTGGAAGACGGTGTGTGTATATAAAGATGATGATTGGTATTGTGAAAGATTCATATTAGAAAGTATTTCTGTATTACTTTTATATTTTAATTTCCAATGTGTGAAGTTTGTTTCCACAATGAAAATATGTTGTGCTTTATTTCTGTGTTACTTATTTCATTTATTTGTATGTATTGATGGGTATCTTTTGGGTGGGTATATTGAAGCAGAAGAATGGGTTTTTATAAGTGCAATTGTTGCATATTGAATGTATAAAATTAAGTTATATAGATAGAGGCCTTCGTCAAGTAATGATAATGGGGGTTAAGTCTGTTTTGGTGTTTTGGGTGTACAAACCTTTGTAAAAGCTCAATATTGTTAGGTTTTAATCATAGAAGGGTTGAGTTATGCTAAAATATGTGTTGATATTTGTATTATTGGGTATAGAAGGTAGATAATTATATTAAAACTTCATTATTATCATGTTGAAGTCTTTTTTTATAAATTTTTTTTTTGTGATTTTGTTTATGAAAGTTTATTAGAATTTCATTATATTAGAAAAACTTTTTATATTATTATTTTTTCGGTAAAGGATCTTTTATGTTTGGAAAATGAATATAATTATCCTATTTTCAAAATTTTTATTCTAATTTCTTAGCACAAGTTTTTAAGTATCCATTCCACACCTACTTAATAGTATGTAGTTTGGAGGAATTATTAAAAAATGAGAGAATAGTTTGTTATGAATGTAAATGGAGGTATAATAGAAATATATTCAATAGTAGATCATTATTTTATTTACATTCCAAGAAAGATTTTATAGGTTTTTGAGAGGTTTACCAATGAGACTTAATGGTCTAATAGGTTCAACCACCTGTAAAACCAATTCACTAACAAATTACTAACATACTATTAAGTTAATTTAATAATGAGGGTGTCACATAAAGTGAATCATGCCCCAAGTACATTTATTCAAATATCAAACTAAAAAATGAACAGCTATAATACATGATTTTTATAAATCAACCCAATAAACCCCCATTGATCTAAAGGGGTATAGAAAAAAAAGATGATTTAGAGCTATGATTATGAAGTCATCAAAAGTCTCTAATGGATTTGTAAATTGGTATACTGTACATCATAGTACCGATCAACCGATGTCACTCTATATATATGTTTATTACCCCATGAGTTATGGCATGAATGATGAACATTATCAATGCCTAATCATCCCCTCTAACCATTTTTTACCATACTACAAGAAAACATAATCAAGACCTACTCAACCTATATTGATCCACATAAGGTCTCACAAAAACCTGTTGATATAACCATTGATGATTGATTGAAGCCCATTAAATATCTTCCCCCTATTAGGTGAGATGTGATAAGTATGTAGTGGAAAAATAAATACAAAAAAATTTGTTGTTCTTCATCGGGAATATCAATGAACTAAAGAAAACTAAAATTGAAAGTAACAAAATCCAAGCCAAAACTGCCACTCTAGCAAAACCCTATCTTTGAGTTAGAAAATATCTCAACATGGGTGAACCTCTATGTACTCAAAATAGATCATCAGTTCCATTGAGACCATGTAACTTAGCCATGTAGGATGTTTCTTGCTCATATGAAGTGTTAGAATAACTAGAGTAGCTAGAGTAAACTAAAAAATCTCAAATAGATTGACCAACATAATTTAAATTCAACATTTTTTTTGTGTGTGGATAGTGGTTTTATAGAAGGACATACATCATCAAGATGACCAATACTAGTACATTTATAAAATCTTGGTTACTTCTTGTGTTTGCAAGAACTCAAAGATAAGGAATCAATTGAGCAACCACTAGACATAAAAGAATGCTTATGGTGATGTTTTTGTTTTGAGGACTCTAGAGAATGCCATTGAGAATGTCTCGAAGAATGTTTCCAAAAATGCCTTTATGCATGTCCTTTTTGTATCTAGGGTTTCCATACTTTCATGAAGTATGCATATTCTATAGGCTGATTCTTCTTCTTGGTGAACTAATGCTCATGTTGAGTGAGCAATTCACAAATGTAAGCAAATGTTGCATTATTGAGCTTGTCACTAAACTATAATATTTCTAAAAAATTTATGTAGTTAGAACTGAGTCCATTCAGAGTAATTGAAATGAACATATCATCATCTATTTTCTCCCCGATAGTGGTGTATCCCTATTTCAAATTCATTTGTGAAATGTATTTAAATACATCTTCATCATATTTGAATTTATTATTCAATAGATACATAAGGAGATAAATTTTATTGTATATAGGTTATTTATCATACAAATCTTTTAGTGCTTTCCATGCTCTCCAAGCATCAATTTTAATAAAGTTAATGTGAATGATAAATTGTGTAAAACAAGATGATTTTAACAATGAAAGTGCATGTTTATCACACTTCTAAAATTCAATCAATTTATTTGCTTTAGTAGGATGTTTGGGTTGGGTTTCAATTAATTCCTATAAGTCATTAAGAACCAAGGTGTTCTTCATATTCATGCTCCACTCATTATTTTAAGTAGTTACTTGGTGTCAGAAATAAGGCTTACAATTTTAGTCATAATCACACACACAAAATATTGAAACAAAAGAACAAGAATGCTAACTAGGGATTTGCCTTTACCCTCAAGTAGATTCATAAAATAATGGTTGGGATCTTGGAACCTATTAAAATTTATATGCAAAATTCACAAAAAAGTCACAAGTCACAAAAATTACATCACACTTTGTCACTTCTCTTTAAAAAGCCTTTTTAAAAATAGAGAATATTCTGACTAAAATTCATTTTACATATTATTGGAGCAAAAAATAAGTTTGTTCAAAAAGATGCTTTGGTGGGTTTTGAACCTTAGACCTCTCCTTTACATGTAACTTACAAAATATTCATATCAAACTCCACTATAAGAAACTTTGAGATGCATTTACTAAATAATCCTTTTAAAATGCATTTTTCTATTTTTTCAAAATAAAAAATAATACTTATACATGTAAAATATTTTTATCCAAATATTCACCATGAGATTAAAAATGAATTTTTATTTCACTTATGTGGGTCCCACATTAACACAACAATATGGAAAGAATAAAATGTCCAAGCACCTATACCAAAACTCACACTATCACACCCAAGGATGTGTTACTGCATTCAAAATTAGATTATATGCTGCAAAATTTAGTACCAATCCGTACACATCTTACAAGGTGATTTTTGAATGGTTTGCGTTGGATAGTACAAATTAATAGATTCAATAGTGTACGATTTTTTTTTTCTGATCTTTGACATTAGAAACGATGTACCAGTACAATTTGGGAAAAGCTATTGGGGTTCGAGCCATACAAAAAGTAAATAATGTTTCAAATTGATTTTCAAACCATACAAATCTGATCTGTGCCATGCAAATTTGGTTTTTACAACTCTTGGACTATACAAAATGAATATTAAAAGCTTTCGGCCACATAAGTCTGATTTTTAATTATTTTCAAAGCATATGAATCAAAAAAATCTGTACAAATATGATATTTGAGACTTTCAAGAATTAAAAAATTACATTACTTTGAAATGACTTCTTCGAATATTCATACTCTCAATCTTCTTTCATGTGATAAATAAGACTCTAATACCATTGTTAAAAATATAAATGGACATATAATAAAAATATATCTAATAGTAAAAATATTTTATTTATATTCTTAGAAAAAATTTATAAGTTTTTGAGAGATTTATCAATGAGATTTAAAGGTCCAACGAATTCAATCACCCATGAAACCAACTCTCTAAAAATTTACTAATATATTATTAAGCTAATTCACTAATTGAGGTGTCACATAAAGTGAAGCATGCCCCAAATACATTTATTCAAATATCATACTAAGACACTAACAATAACAATACATACTCTGGATCAATCAACCTAACATAGTTTAGGGTGATAATTTGGGTAGTGGTATGAAAATGTTTAGTTGGATTAATCAGTGTATTAAAGGATAAAACATATTGAATTTTGAAGTACTCTTTTATGGACTCGTACACATGCTATGAGGTTATATGGGTGGATCATAACATTTCATTTATCTCAAACTTATAAAGATTACTATATACACAAAAAACAAACAAACATTAGTTGTTCAGTACATACATTCTAACACTTATCTCTATTAAATTCATCAAAAATAATAATTTTGATTTAGGAAAAAATATAAACCAATAAATAAATAATTTTTATGTGTTTCTAAACTTACTTTGATATCTTAGATAAACAAAATCTCTACTTATATTGGATTGAAAAATCTATATTTTTATCTAAAATACTTAAATTAATTGAAATAATTGATAACATATTGTGAAGTTGGGTATAATACCCAAAAGTAATTTTTTTTAATACTTATATTTATATATATATAATGTTTGGATATATGAATGGTTAAAAAAAATATATAGATATAAATCATCGATTATATGAATATTAGGATGCATGCTAAGGTTTCTCCTTCAATTATTTATATGTAAATAAAGGGAGGAATATTTACACATTCATCAATATTGATTAAGGATGCTTTTCACTTCCTATAATTTCCCATTTCTTAGCTATTGTATTTATAAAATTTCATCTATCTTTTAAAGTTAGGAGTAGGAAAGCATAATATTATGTAATTTTTTTGTTGGCATGAATTATCTCCTCCTTTTAGCTAAGTTAGACTATAAGCTTGTGCATAAGGAAAATGAATTTTATTGAAAGCCACATTTTAGAACAAAGCCAAATATATATGTGACATGTAACCAATTGATATTTTTGTTTGAGAATAGGGAATTTTGCTAATGACTACCTATAACTATGTGTCTTACCTTCGAGAAAAGTTAGAAATGTTTGTGATACATGGACAACTAATATTCGTGCTCGAGGATATAATTGCGAACTTAGTTTGGTAATTTAAATCACCTTGAGGTGTCTCAATTAATTAAGTTTTGGTGCCCGATCAACAATTAAAATTTTTAAAGAGTTTTAGAGATGAACTCTTTTAAGGTTGACTAAATGCCACATGGTTAGCAAAAAATTCATGCTTGGATATTTAGCTAAGAAATTTGCTTAGCATGATAGATCAACCCTGATGGGAAAAGAATATGGCTTTTAAAAATAACAAGGTATATTGGATGGACACGTGTAAATTGCATTATATATATACGATCTTGTAAGCATAAATAATACGAAGAGTCTTTATTTTTGGCATATCAAAAAGTTGGAATATGAAAAGACAACACTTTGCAATATTATATTTATAGCATTCCTTTGTAATAGAATATGGCTTTGAGGTGTGATAGAGATTAACACAATATTCTAAATTATTTTCCTATATATCTTTTACTTATGATCTGTGCATAGTGAATATTATGGATGTTTTGATTTGTTTCTCATAATCAATAGCATCATTCAATCTGTATTGTTGATAAATATCCTATTTTGTTATTGACTACGCAAGCTATCCCTATAATTAACATGTTTTGGAGTTATGTACCAAAAGACCAAAATATTAGTGAATTCGCCCACCAGGATCTTAACATCCCACCACGCTTTTGACAATCCCATCCTCGGGATGGGTGTGCACCTCCACATGCATGTGAGAGCCCCAAACAAACACTGCCATGCCGATGTTACCACTCACAACCTAAGACTCGAACATGAATGGACACTCTAATACCACATGTAACAAACCATTACACCAAAATCCTAGACTGTTAGTGAATCCGCACACCAAGATCTTAACAAGTTCTTCAAGAACCTTTGCTAATAATGGTGCGATGAGTGTGATTTTTTTTGAGATATGTTGAGATGGTTGCCAAGATATAGAGATATAGAAAGGTGGTTATATGAGAGAATTTGAAACTTTGCAGAGGAAGAAGAGAGAAAAATTGAAGTGACTGTAAAGGACATAATTTAAGAACATATATACGAGGAGATTTTAAAAATCTTCTGGTGTGAATTACCTATATTATTAGTTATGTGGTTGTCAAGATTAGAGTATTATTGTTTCCAGTTGAGAAGGACATAGTGTATAGTTTGGACGAAAGACAAGTTAGATAGACTGAAAAGTCTAGATACTGATTGGACCCTGATGTAGACTATTGGACCTAAACTATGATTAAAATTTATGTCATGAATTTTGTTTTCCAAGGTTCTTTGGCTTTCAAATCTGCATAAGACTTATTTGTCAGAGGAATCTATAACAAGTTCATTCAGTGACTACCTACATTGATCAAAATGTTGGTTGTGGAAAAGGCCATAGTGCCTACTCTTACCAACATAGAGTAGTCACATGGTGCACCATGGGGGTGTATGAATGATAGAATTTAATGATTTAGAGCTGAGTAGAAAAACTTGAAAATGACCCTAGAGTATGGAGGATGAGAATAAAATTTTGGGGTTAAAAAGAGAACTGTGACAACAGAGAAGATGGAATAAAGTGAGTAATCTATAATTAAGTATGAATAGGAGTAGGGGTAGAGTAAAAGATGCTAAAGATGGAAAGGTGTAGAGAGAGTTTCTGAAAGATGTTGAAAGCAAAAAATGCATAGAGTATGTAGAAGGGCTTGATGAATAAGAAGAAAAAAATAGAAATAGTGAAAATACCATCTTATTTTGTTACTGAATACACAAACTATCCCTATAATTAACATGTTTTGGAGTTCTATAACAAACCATTACACTAAAATCCCAGACTGTTAGTGAATCCACCCATCAGGATATTAACATTCCACCATGCTTCTGACAATCCCATCCTTGAGATGGGTGTACACCTTCACATACATGTGGGAGCTCTAGATGAACACTATCATGTTAGTGTTATCACTCAAGACCTAAGACTCGAACATGGGTGGATGCTATGATACCACATGTAACAAACCATTACACCAAAAGCCTGGACTATTAGTGAATTCACCCACCAAGATCTTAACAAGTTCTTCAATAACCTTTGCTATCAATGGTGTGGTGAGCATGGTTTTTTTTGAGATATGATGAGATGGTTTCCATGATAGAGAGATTTATAAAGGTGGTTATATGACATAATTTGGAAATTTTTAGAGGAAGAGAGAAGTGTTGAAGTGATTGTAAAGGAGATAATTCAAGAACATATATACGAGGAGATTTAAAAAATATTTTAGTCTGAATTACCTATATTATTAGTTATGTGGTTGTCAAAACTAGAGTATTAATATTTCCAGTTGAGAAGGACATAGTGTATAGTTTGGATGGAAGATAATTTAGATAGACTACAAAGTCTAGATAATGATTGGACCTTGATGTAGACTACTAGACCTAAACTACAATTAATGGCCATATCATGATTTTTTTTGTGCAAGGTTATTTGGCCTTCAAATACGCACAAGAAATATTTGTCAGAGGAATCTAGAGTAAGTTCATTCAGTGACTACGTACATTGATCAAAATGTTGGTTGTAGAAAAGGACATGGTGCCTACTCTTGCCAACATGGAGTAGTCACTTTATGTGCCATGGGGATGTGTGAAGGATATAAGTTAATGATTTGGAGATGAGTAAAAAAACTTAAAAATGACCCTAGAATATGGAGGATGAGAAGAGCAGAGTGAGAAGAAAATTTTGGGGTTAGAAAGGAAACTATGACAACAAAGAAGATGGAATAAAGTGAGTAATCTAGAAGTAACTATGAATCGAAGTAGGGGTAGAATAGAAGATGCTAAAGATGAAAAGGTGAAGAGAGAGGTTGTGAAAGATGTTGAAAGAAAAAAATGCATAGAGTATGCAAAAAAGCTCGATAAAGAAGAAAGAAATAGAAATAGTGCAGATATAGAGTTCATGGAACATGTAAAAGAATGTAGGTTAGCAATAGGATAGCTAGAAGATAGAAATAGATCACAATTAATGAAAGAGATTTTGTCAGGACCTAGAAAGGAATGTTCCAGGGAATAAGTTAGGTTTGAGTGCAGAAATATCACATGTTCAAGTTCAAAATTAGAATAATTTAAAATTAGAGGTCATTCACTTCAAGAGTATGCATCCCCACAACCTAATATATTATTTGGGAGAAGAAGAAGTGCAAGAGAAGAGGCATATACAAATTGGTTCGATTCATTTATAGATAAGTTGGTAAGCTAAGTGCAAAGACAAAGTCAATAATAGATAAGAAGAGGATATAAGAGTTGGGATTCCCTTTTAGGAAACCTAAAAAGACTAGTGCATAGAAGTCCCTAATTACAATCACTAGTATGCAGACACATATAATCACAGTCACCAACATGCATATACCTATAATCATAGTCATCAATGTATAGAAACCATTTTTATCAAACTCAAGTGTGACTACTATGTCATTCAATGCAGGCATGTTTATTTATTTAATGTAATATGATGAATCTATGGATCCTAAGCAATACTTGGTAACTTGTGATATGAAATGGAACATTAAGGGGGTAGCATCTGATGATGTTAAGAAATACAAAATCCTAGGGGATTTTTTAAGAAAAGCCTTAGAGTTAATTTTTAAAATAAATGTAAATACTCTAGATCTTTTGAAAGTTAAAGATCATTTGTAGCAGAGTTTAAGGTGAAGAAATGTACAAGCCAAACAATTCAAGACCTAAATAAAAATTGATAAAAGTTTGGAGAATCAGTCAGAGGCTACGATCGTAGGTTTTTTGATGTTATGAATAAGATTGATTTCATCCTTGCAGACAAGGATAAGGTAGTTTGGTTCATAGAATAATTATGACCAAGAATTAGATTTGCTATTGCACGGTCCTAGTTCTTAACTAGGGATGATGCTCGATCTGCTGCTCTACGAGTGAAGTAAATTAAGGATTATGGTGACCTTCTAGTATTGGGTTATAAAGTAAAATAAAAACTAGATGCTATTATGAGAATGATGGATGAGATTCATGAGAATGATAAGCTTAAATTAGCCTTTATGGTATATAGAATGTGGTTGAGAAGGCTACCATAGGAATGACTATCCAAAGCTTAAAATAAAATTTTATGAAATTTTTTAAGTAATTGGACATGCTACTTCAAAGTGCCAAATTTTACAAAAATATATTTAGAAACCTTAGAGAATGTACTAAAACTTTTGTAAATTAAAAAATCATGATGAAAGGAGATATAGAGCTCTTTAGGATCTAAAATAATATTTTACAAAGAATGTCTTCATAGTTATTGTGTAATAATTACCAACTATGAATTAGGGTATCATAGGACTAGATGTAGACATGGCAAGTGCATCATAGAGTAGCCCTCAGTGGATACCTTTGTCATTACACTACCAACCCTAGGGTCTGGTTGGCTGGATGCCATCTTCTTTATAACACTAATATTAATCTTCCTAAAATAATGTGAGTCCACAATAATGTAATTGGTCTCTAAGTTTATCTCAACACCAATATGGAGGGTATGCCACCCAGTAAAACCAACAAGGAGGAAACACTAGACAATAGTTATAAAGATGGAAATATCAAAAAAATAAAGGTGGATATAGAGGAGGTTATAAGGGAGGATATTGAGGAGGGTATCAAGGAGGCTGTAACATTGATAATTAACAAGCCTGACCACCTATGCAATGATATTTATGTGGAGAATAAAATCATTATGCAAAGAATTTCCTTACGAATCCATAGAGATAGACCTATTGTTTGTACTATAGAATTGAAGGACAATATTAAATGAAAGACTATTTAGTGATTGATAAGTAAAGGAAAGAGAAGCCAATACACAATATAAACCTGATCAATATACACCCTAAGGAAAATGCATTCATCTAGGCAGTTACCAAATAACAACATGTAGAATAAGGAGATTACCACCTTTAGAGATGTTAGTAGATCAGGGAATTAGAAAAGCATAGCTTGATAAATATCTTGATCCTATAAGGGATAAGAATCTGATGTATCAAGAAACTCAATTTCTATAAAATATACAACAATAAAATTCTCTAAAAGGAAACACAACAACCATTAATGTGTAAATGTATAGACAGATTGTGCATATAATTAAGTAGGAAGGAGTTGTAATTGCTTTGAAAGACTTGTTAAAGCTAGTTAGTACACTCTGCAATAAGGACATATCACATAATATTACTAACCTCTTATATAATTTTTTGGAGAGTGCGTAGCGAGGGAAAAAACATACATATAAGGTTTTCTGGTATGTGAAAATTATGAAACCTTGGGGTGTTGACTCCTACATGGATATTGAGCTTGCAGGTTATGAAATTCCTAATTTAGTATTTGATTTTAGGAATACTGGGAATATGATCCTAAGATCAACATGGGAAACTATTGGTAAGCCACACATAATCTACAATCCTATCACCCTCAACCTCACAGATTATGGGTGAGTAGAACCGATTGGTTACCTCAAGGATATAGAGATTAGAGTGATCGAGCTAAGTCTACACAATGATTTTGAAGTCACTGATATGAATATTTTTAAGACCAATTACCTTACATTAATTGGTAAGAAATGGGATTATGATGGTCAAATGAATATTAATACACTGCATAACCAACTGTTAGGGTGTGGAGCTAAAAGCTTCACCAAGGAGCATACTTTAGTAGGTTTGGGTCTACATAGACACCGGCGTCGGTCAGGAGTGATCAACGTCGGTCATGAGCGATTGACGTCGGTCATGAGCAGTTGCAGAGACACCGATGTCGGCAGAGGGTCAGCCGACGGCGGTCACAGACAAGCAGCAAGAACCGACATCCGTTACCTGCGTGTCCAAAAAGCTATTTTCGTGGACAGAAGTGAGTGTTTGCATGATGAGTTTGAGTTGTAGTCTCAAGCTCGCGTCTCTATTATTGGCAATACTATTTTTAGAGCCCTTGTTCAAGTGGCTTAACTGCTTGTTGGAAGTGCATGCTCAAGTCTCCTAATTCTATATGTAGAATTAGATCTTCCTAGCTTATTGTGATTATTGTAGTTGTTGGAGTTATCGTGAATTATTGTAATTCATTGTATGAGAAGAACAGTACAGAATTGAATCAATCCAGGTTTGTTAGAGTTGATTGTTCTTGAGAGAGAGAGAGCTCTTGAGGAATAGAGATCTAGTGAGAGATCTATACATCTAGGAGAGGTGTGGAAGAAAGAAGCTTTCTTCAATTGTATTCCTTTTGTAAAGAGTTTGTTAATACAAGTTTTCAGGGTGGTTTCTTGTATCTCTTGTTCTTGATATTATCTCATTCTAATTACTTGTCTATCTGATTTATTTCCGTGTTTATTGCTTTCACAATTGTAATCTATTGTTGGATTGATCCCCCAACAAGTGGTATCAGAGCCTTGGTTGCAGGTTCAGAGCTTGATATCCAACAATTGGTATCAAAGCTCAGGTTCACTAACAGGTGGTTCAGATCTGTGTAGTGTGTATTGATTACAGATTCTCACAGGAGTTTCTGCAGGGATTTTTGTTTGAGTGGGAGAAGCAATGGCAGATGAAAGTAAATTGAGAATGGAAAAGTTCAATGGCAAAAATTACCAACACTAGAGAATGCAGATAGAGGATTATCTGTATCAGAAAGATCTCTAGTTATCGTTAGGTGGGGTTGCAAAGAAGCCCAAAGACATGGAGGATGAAGAATGGGAAGTTCTTGACAGAAAGGCTCTGGGGTCTATAAGACTGAGTCTAGCATCCACTGTGATATCTAATTTATCACAGGCAAAGTCTACGGTAGAGTTGATGACTACGTTAGCAAATTTGTATGAAAAACCCTCAGCTTCTAATAAGGTATATCTTATGAAGCAGTTATTTAATTTGCATATGAATGAAGGTGGATCTGTTTCTACTCATCTGAATGATTTCAATGGAATTGTGAATCAATTGAGTTCAGTCAATATAGTATTTGATGATGAAATAAAAGCTCTTTTGATATTATGTTCTTTGCCTGAAAGCTAGCATGGCTTAGTAATGGCAGTAAGTAATACTGCATCTACATCAAATATTTTGAAAGTAGAGGATGTTGTTAGTGTTATCTTGAATGAGGAAATATGCAGAAAAAGCACAGAAGAGGCATCTGGGAACGCTTTAAGTTTTGAGAGCAGGGGAAGGCAGAAAGAGAAGAGCAAGAAAGGCAGATCAAGATCCAAGTCAAAGGGGAAAGGCAGATCTAAATCCAGAAATGGCAGAAGGCCACAATGCTGGAATTGTGGAAAGATGGGACACATAAGCAGAGATTGTTGGTCAAAACCTAAGGAAGACAATTAGCACGAAGGAAAGGAAGAAGCCAAGATTGCAGGTATTGCACAAGATGCTTTAATTTTCTCTCTGCATAATAATATAAAATCTTGGGTATTAGATTCTGGTGCATCTTTTCATGCTACTCCTAACAGGGAATATTTCAGTGACTATATCCATGGAGATTTTGGAATAGTGTATCTAGGGGATGATGAGCCCTGTAAAATAATTGGCAAAGGTAAAGTGCAGCTGAAGATGCAGAATAGCAACACATGGGTGTTGAGAGATGTGATGCATGTTCCTAGCTTGAAGAGAAATTTGATTTCTGCAAGAAAGTTAGGGGATGAGGGTTGTACAGTAACTCTCACAACAGAATCTTGGAAGGTGACCAAGGGTGCACTTGTTATGGCCAGAGGTAAGAGAGAAGGTACTCTCTATTTGTGTAATTGTGTTACTAATAAATCTCCTTCTGTATTATCTACTTCAGATGTGGACGCTAAATTGTGGCACTCAAGGCTTGGCCACATGAGTGAGAAGGGGATGTCAATTCTTAAGTCCAAAGGTATGCTTTCAGATTTAAAAGGCATAGATCTAGAGTTTTGTGAGCACTGTGTATTTGGAAAATAGAAAAGGGTTAGCTTTCTCAAGACTGGGTCTACTAAGAAGAGGCATAAGTTGGAGCTTGTTCACATAGACATGTGGGGACCGGCTCAGGTTGCTTCCATTGGAGGATCACAGTACTATGTATCTTTCATAGATGATGCTACAAGGAAGGTATGGATCTATTGTATTAGAAATAAATCTGATGTATTTGAGAATTTTAAAGTATGGAAAGCTATGGTTGAGATTGAAATAGGTAAAAGATTAAAGTGCCTGAGATCAGACAATGGCAGTGAGTTCTGCAGTCATAAGTTTAGAGATTATTGTTACATGCATGGAATCCATAGGCAAAGGACGGTTCCAAGGACACCTCAGCAGAATGGTATTGCTGAAAGGATGAACAGGACAATAATGGAGTGTGCAAGATGTATGAGATTGCATGCCGGTTTGCCCTTACAGTTTTGGGCACAAGCTATTGACACTGCAGTGTACCTGATTAATAGAGGACCCTCTACAGCTCTGGATGGTGGTATTCCAGAAGAGGGATGGACAGGTAAAAAGGTTGATCTCTCATATCTCAAAGTTTTTGGTTGTGAAGCCTTTGTGCACATAGATAAGGAAAATAGAAAGAAGCTAGATGCTAAGTCTATGAGATGCACGTTTATTGGCTATGGCTCAGATGATTTTGGTTACAGATTGTGGAATCTAGAAACTAACAAGGTAATCAGGAGCCGTGATGTTGTTTTCAATGAAAGAGTGATGTATTGTGATCAGCTAAGGAAGTTGAATCAATCTGAGCAGAGTAATGGTGAATTGGATGAGGTAAAAGTCTAAGATGAGCTCGCGAGAAAAAGAAATAATCACTTGCAGGAAAACACAGAGACCGACGTCGGTAGGTTAGGAACCGGCGTCGGCAGTACAGAAACCAGCATCGGCCGTACAGAGACCGACGTCGGCAGAACAGGTACTGAGGTCGGTCAGGTAGAACCGATGTCAGCCAGTAACAGGTCTACAGGTGACCGAGGTCGGTCACTGTCAGAGAATTTGGGTGGACAGCGTGTTGTGGACGAGTCTCAGACACCCATCAGGAGGTCTGAAAGGGCGAGTAAGCCTCCAATTAGATATTCTCCTTCTTTATTTTACTTATTGCTAACTGATGGTGGAGAACCAGAGAGTTTTGAAGAAGCAATACAGGTGGAGTCCAAGAGTGAGTGGGAGCGTGGCATGGTTGAGGAGTTGGAGTCTTTAAGAGAGAACCAAACATGGGATTTGGTTGAATTGCCAGCTGGTAAGAGAACACTCAAGAACATATGGACCTACAGGTTGAAAGAAGGTGAGAATGGATAGATGAGATATAAGGCCAGTTAGTAGTGAAAGGATTTGCACAAAAGCCAGGTATCAACTTTGGTGAGATTTTTTCTCTTGTTGTTAAAATGACTTCTATAAGGGTTGTATTGTCTTTGGTTGCTTTCGAGGATTTGCATCTTGAGCAGCTAGATGTTAAGACAACGTTTCTTCATGGAGATTTGGATGAGGAAATATATATGGAACAACCAAAAGGATTCGAGGTCAAGGGTAAGGAGAAGTTTGTATGTAGATTGAAGAAAAGCTTGTATGGCCTCAAGCAAGCTCCTAGGCAATGGTACTTAAAATTTGACAGGTTTATGACTGAGCATGGCTACAGTAGGTGTCAATCAGACCATTGTGTGTATTTCAAGAGATTTGATAATGGTAGATATATTATTCTATTGTTGTATGTAGATGATATGCTAGTTGCAAAATCACACATGCAGGATATCTCAGAGCTTAAGGTGAAATTAGCTCAAACGTTTGATATGAAGGATTTGGGAGCAACAAAGAAAATCCTTGGAATGAGCATTAAGAGAGACAGGAAAAATCACAGGTTGATATTGTCTCAAGAAGATTATGTGGACAAGGTGTTGAAACGGTTCAATATGCAGGATGCTAAACCGGTAAGCACACCTTTGGCTGGACATTTTTAGTTGAGTAAAGAACAATGTCCTAATTCATATGATGAGGTAGAGTACATGAGTAAGGTTCCATATTCTTCCGCAGTAGGGAGTTTGATGTATGCAATGGTGTGTACTAGACCATATATTGCCCAAGCAGTGGGAGTGGTAAGTAAGTATATGGCCAATCCAGGTAAGGAACATTGGAAAGCAGTTTAGTGGATCCTTAGATATCTGAGAGGAACCAACAGTAAGCACTTGTGCTATGGAGGTTCAGATACTTCTCTACATGGCTATGTAGATTCAGATATGGCAGGTGATTTGGATGGCAGGAGGAGCACTACAGGTTATGTTTTCACTGTAGGTGGAACGGCGATTAGCTGGATATCTAAGTTACAGAAGGTTGTTGCCTTGTCAACTACAGAAGCAGAATATATTGCAGCCACATAAGCTAGCAAGGAGATGATATGGATGACACGGTTCATGGATGAGCTTGGTAGGGAGCATGAGAGTTGCAGATTGTATAGTGACAGTCAGAGTGCAATCCATTTGGCTAAGAATTTAGCCTTTCATTCAAGAACAAAGCACATACAACTAAGGTATCACTTCATACGACAGGTATTGGAAGATGGTGAGTTGAAGCTGGAGAAAATCCATACAGATAAAAATCCTGTTGATATGCTAACAAAGCCGGTTACAAAAGAGAAGTTGAATCTTAATTCAACTTCTGTTGGTCTTCATGATTGAGTTGAAGATGGAGGAGCTAGAAGATGTTGCTGTACAGGTACTGGTGCAGCTGTTTATCTCCAAGTGGGAGATTGTTAGGGTGTGGAGCTAAAAGCTTCACCAAGGAGCATACTTTAGTAGGTTCGGGTCTACACAGACACTGGCGTCGGTCAGGAGCGACCGACGTCGGTCATGAGCAGTTGTAAAGACACCGACGTTGGGAGAGGGTCAGCCGATGGCGGTCACAGACAAGCAGCAGGAACCGACGTCGGTTACCTGCGTGTCCAGAAAGCTATTTCCGTGGACATAAGCGAGTGTTTGCATGATGAGTTTGAGTTGTAGTCTCAAGCTCGCGTCTCTATTATTGGCAATACTATTTTTAGAGCCCTTGTTCAAGTGGCTTAACTGCTTGTTGGAAGTGCATGCTCAAGTCTCCTAATTCTATATGTAGAATTAGATCTTCCTAGCTTATTGTGATTATTGTAGTTGTTGGAGTTATCGTGAATTATTGTAATTCATTGTATGAGAAGAAAAGTACAGAATTGAATCAATCCAGGTTTGTTGGAGTTGATTGTTCTTGAGAGAGAGAGCTCTTGAGGAATAGAGATCTAGTGAGAGATCTATACATCTAGGAGAGGTGTGGAAGAAAGAAGCTTTCTTCAATTGTATTCCTTTTGTAAAGAGTTTGTTAATACAAGTTTTTAGGGTGGTTTCTTGTATCTCTTGTTCTTGCTATTATCTCATTCTAATTACTTGTCTATCTGATTTATTTTTGCATTTATTGCTTTCACAATTGTAATCTATTGTTGGATTGATCCCCCAACACCAACTAGAGGCTAATCAGGGAGACATGATAGTTGTCATTCCTTTGAATAAATTGAAACATAATCTGTACATAATTTTGAAGGAACCAGAGTCACCATATGAGTATGGTGATAATATTTGGTTTAAATTTGGCACATATACATATAAGAATGCATTAAGAGCTACTGAGAATCAATTTTTTAATTGCACATGGAGCAATCATAGATCATAAAGAAACTATCTTGCAAGCTAGTAATAACAAAATCACCAGCACCATAGTTTTAAATCTAAGGTTGTACCTTCCATCAATGTTATCTCCTACTAGGTCATAAGTGGATGTCTTATATAATACATGTGTAATAATGATGGATTATACTAAACCTACCACAGATGGTGTTTTACCTTGGGAAATAACATTTTTTATAAGTGGTGATTTAGACACACATGTTAAATTGGACAAGAGGAGATCATGATCTATGACCTCTGTGCATGGTGTTTGCTACTGAATGTCAGTTACCTCAATAATTTATGATAAAGGAACTTAATACATTCATCTTAAGGTTAGAACACCATGTAATGGAGGTGGATAAACAAGTCAATGCAATGAGATATGCATTGAAAGGTAATGATGTGACTTGGTGGGTAGTGCATAGAGGTCTAGAGATACATTGGGAGGAGGCATGTGAATTTTTGCACGTGTAATTTTAGCTACCACCTACAGTGAAATATGAATGACCATTCTTTTAAGAAGAACAATTTCCCAAGATGAACATTCATTAATGTGTATATATATGGTCTGTACAAAGAGTGGAGCCAAGGTATTGGGTGCACATTTTTAGCCACACACTAGCACCACTACCAACATCTGGGTACATACATCAAGAGTGCAAGAGAGACCAAACATTGGGTAAAAATGCAATAAGATTTCATTCAAACTTTTTTGTTTAAAAATGATAACCCTTTGGTGCACAATGCATTATATAAACTTAAAATCTTTCTATATCATGGACAAGCAGAATATTTAAGAGCTACAATAGAGTCATCATCACAATATGAAGTAGCTCATGATTTGAATCTAGTGCTTCAGAATTACAAATAAAGTCAATATAAATAAGATTTTATTAAGCCTTGTAATATAATAATATATGAGCTAATAAAATCTATCAATAGTGATGGATATTTGAATTTGGAAGGCTTCTTTGACCCATAGAGTGAAGATGAACCAACTCTAGCCCAAAACATAGAACAAGTGGAAGAAGATAGGCTGTACAATATAAATATTCCATAAGGGAAGGAGAGCACACTCTATGAGATGATTTACCCAATGCATCAAATAAAGTGTATTAATAACCCCCAAAAAAGATCGAATAAAACATTAGAACATACTCAATTTCTAAGCTTACATTTGTAAAAAGATTACTGGGGATAGGAGTAAATATTAGAGGCATTAAAACTACTAAGAGACTATCGAGATGTTTTCCATACCAAATTATTTGAAATAAAATGTGTAGATCCATCATTGGGAAAGATGTACATAGATTTTAAAAAGTGTGCTCAAATTATTAATAAGTGCTCGTATAAGATAAACCCTAACATGAAAATAAAAGTAAAGTCTAGAATGGATTGAATTCAAGAAGCATGAGTCATTTAGCTAGTGAAAAAGGTAGACTAGGTGAGTCCCATAGTGATATAGCAAAAAAAAATATAGAGAGATATGGGTTTGTGGAGACTATTGCACACTCAACGATGCTTGCATCAATGATCCTTTTTAAATACTATTCACAAATGAAGTCCTCAAGTCAGTCATAGGAAAAAAGTGTACTCATTTATAGATGGATTCAGTAGATACCATCATATTCCAATTACATAAGAGGACCGAGCTAAGACTGCTTTTCAAACTAAGTTAGGATCATTCACATAAAAGGTAATGCATTTTGGTTTGAATAATGCTCCAATAGTTTTATTTAGAGCCATAATAACTAAATTTAAATATTTCATTAATGATTTATTGGAAGTATATTTGGATGATTGGGCTATCTTTTACTATGTAAATATCATCTGTTGAAACTATGACTAATGTTAGAACGGTGTCAAGATCTATGCATTGATCGAAGTTTAAAAAAGTACTTATTTTTCACACCTTTTGGTGTTCTTTTGGGCCATGTTGTATATAGTGATGGCATTCTAGTAGACCAAGCTAAGATTGCTGTAATAGTGGGGATGCCACCCCTGACCAACTCTATAGAAGTGTGCACCTTTCTTGGTGATATGGGATACTATAATTTTTTTATCAAAAGATACATAGCCATATCTATGCCAATATAAAGACTACTATGCAAAGATAAAAGGTTTGAGTGTCTGGACATTAAAATGCCAAACAACATTTATCAAGCTCAAATAAAGGTTGGTAATAACACCTATTTTAATTTTTCCCAACTAGAAGAAGCCATTCCACATGCATGTGGATGATTTTGATATTGAAATAAGAGCTATCTTAGTACAACTAGGTGATGGTGGGTTGGATCACCCCATACATTTTTCTAATAATAAGCTTTCAAGAAAAAATAATAAGAGGAATCAAAGAGAAAATAGTAAGAAGCATAGGCTATGTAATAAAATAAATAAGTAAAAGAGGTGATAACAAAGGCCAATTAAGAACGACATAAGAAGGAAGAATAAGCCAAGCATGCATTTGAATTACAAGTAACCAAAGACAAGGCTAACACGAAGGTTGATGCCAAAACTAAGGCTGAGGTAGAATCCAAATCCAAAGTTGAAGTCTAAGTTAAAGCTAACGTTGAAGAACAAGCCAAAGCTGAAGCTGAAGCTAAGGCTAAGGCTAAGGATCAAGCCAAAGCCTAAGCTGAGGGAGATGTTAAGGCTAAGGTTGAAGCTGAGGCTTAAGCTAGAAAATAAAAAGAAGCTAAAGATAAAGAAGAACTAGAGCATGCAGAACAACATAAGTTGGTGACATAAATAGGTGCATAGGAGGAGGCTTCATAGCCAAAACATCAAATCACTATCTAGTGGTTGTGGGATGTTACCACATCATCCACCCAATAAACCACTTTCCCTCTTCCTTTGTCTTAGTTCATGCCATCTTATGAAGTGCTTCTGATCACATCTATGGCACTTGATACTACTTTGTGCTTGAAACATCTCTAGATGTTTCCTAGTTACCATTGACCAAATAGATTGATGGCACAAATACATTCCAAGATTCCATTTCACAAAAAGATTTGGCCTTAGAATAAGAATTTTTATAGCTATGAGGTGACAATATAGGCTTGAGTCAGAAGATTATCAATGTATGATAGATAATCAATAATAATTTCCCAACTTTGGTCACACAAGTCTTAGGTGACAAGGTGATGTTCAAGGAAAAACACTTTGGATTTATTAAAGCAACTCACTAAGGATTGCTTAGTTTCATAATAATTTCAAGCACTATGTGCATAGGGGTAGAACATAAAGTCAAAGATGGAGTCAATTTGTGAGATGCTTGAGGAATATGAGTAGGTTTTGGACACTATTATATAAAAAGTAAAACAAATCTTACAAGGGATACTAAATTGGAAGCAACACCTTAAAAAATCATTGTACACTACTCAACTAGAGTTATCAATAGTAGATAAAGGCAAATATATGATGGATGATCAGATGGTTACTTTGGATGCAATGAAAAACACCCTCAAATGATTGCTAGATTTAAGGGATGCCACCATGTAAAAACTTCAGGCTTGGAACAATGTGACTCTGTGCACTACATTTACTAGACTAAAATCTCAAAGGCATGCAGATCGATTGTATGAGATGGTTTTAGATATTTAGCTCAAGGTGTCCAATGATAAAGCACTTATTACCATCATAGAGGATGAATATGTGAAGAACTTGATGGTAGTCTAAATCCTACTGTGCATAATGCTTACTATGGTAAGGGAAGTGCTAAGGGATTAGAAGATGCTTAAGTAAGATCTTTCATAGATTGATCTTCTATTTCTCAAATTATGGATGATACCCAATTCATTCCACATATTGTCCTAGTTTTTGAATGATGGTGAAAAAAGTCATAAAGTCAAAGATTGATCAATAGTGAAATTTCCCTTTTTCTAAAAAAAGGTATTTGATAAGTCAAACTATGCAAAAGGATTTTGAAAAATTTCCCATGTTTATTTATTTTAGCTAAATTTTCAAAAATTACTCAAAGACCCCTCAGATTTTGAAAGCTTTATGAGCACATCTTGCAGAACCCACGCCCTCTATTTACACCTCCATTAGATCCTAAGAGGTGTGTTAGTAGAGCCATCAAAACCTGCAGACATGCCAATATAACCAATGAAATTCATTCCATGTGCCAACACAACCAATGAGTTCTGACTTATTTGCCATCATGATATATAGAATCCAATCTATGTGCTAATAAACACCCAGAGCCTAATGCCTTTGCTAACATCTCCCTCATACTCTGTCTTGTTTGATCACACTATTTAAAAACTTCACCTTTTTGTAGAAAGACCCTTATTTTTTAGCCATTAATGGCCATCCCTCCTCTGTTCATGTGAAGGCATTTATATTTAGGTCTTGGTCATTTTAAACCCATTTTTACTCACATCTCTCTACAAAATATTTGATACCTTCATATGAGTTTTAATTGCTTCTGTCTCATCCTTCATTCATTTGTTGTAGCCAACACCAACTTGAAATCTTCATAGTCCATTATTAGGGTTTGAGTCCTAAACAAGCGGTAGGTTATTTTCATCTCCCATATTTCTTTTTTACATCTAAAACTCTTGATTCTTATATCTTTTCCTTGTTGAAAACTACCTTGTTTTCCTTTTTTAGTTTTGATAACAATCAAAAATCTTTTTCAAAAACTTCAAACCCTAACCTAAAATTTGCTAAGACTTGTGCATATTTTCACTTCATCTCACTGTCCATTCATTTATCTTTTATGAATCCTTGCATTATTATTATCACCCTTATTAGGTCTTGATTTCCTTGTCTGCATATTCATCAGACCCCAAGACACTTGCTCACAAACCTATTAGAATATTGTAGAAGTGCCAACATAACTCTCAAAATCTAAAAGTAGTGCCAACATAACCTTTGAAACCTGATGGCAGTGTCAACATAACCATGGGAACCCAATATCAGTGTCAACATTATCTATGGAACCAAATGATAGTGCCAACACTGCCTTTATATTCTGGAACTTTACAGATAGTCTCATCAGAATCTGGTACCCCCTTGAACAATTTTTTTAGAAAATAAAATTTTTGACTAATTTCTCAACCAATTGTCCTTGCTAGGTGCATTGTAGTATAGTATTTTTCAATTAGGTGGTGTAATTTTCTTAGATGTCAACATCTGAGACCCCCACCAAAGGTACTCCAAATAAAACTCCTTCAAAAAAAATCTTGCAAAGAGAAGGATCAAAGATGAAATACTTGTTCTAGGGTGTTGTTCCCCCATCAAGCTTTGATTCAAACATTGAAAATATAATTTATATTGATCTGGGAGATATCAACATGGAATATATTTTGAATAATATCAATGGGGTGCATAAAATGGATTATGGTCAAAGTATACATGATAACAAATTAGTAAATGCAACTGCTTTTACAACGTCAGTGCAATGCCAATAATTAGTCTTGACCATAACAAAACATTATGACCCTAATAAAAGGAAAGTGTTGAATCCAAAAGGAGAATTGGTAATATTTTTAACTCTAGAACATATTGATAAGCTACTACAATTGCCAGAATGGGAATCATATGTTGATTTGTCCCCTGTTTCAGCTCAACAATTATGGGATGATAACATCAATTCTTGTGCAAAATAGGTGAATAAGCAATGGTTAACAAAACCTAAGCATATGGAAATAAGGATCCAAAAAAATCTTTCTAGGTTTGAATTCATGAATGAAGTGAATGAAATGATCACACTCTTACATAGATTAGTGGGGAGCTCAATTGTAAGGAAATTCCAAACTTGGATGTATCGATACATATGGATTATTCATCAAAACAAATAATACATAAATTGGAGGTAGTTGATCAATGAATCAATCCATAAGTAGTTAATTGAAGTTAAAATAACTTTTAGATTCTACATGACTTCATATCTAGTATACTCAATTGTCAAAAGGAGATTCTATGAAAGATTGAATCAGGTAGGAAACATCAAGACTAGAAAGATATATGAGTTATACCTTTAACTCACCTTAAAATAAAACTCTCATTAGTTTTGAAGTGTAAATGATGCATTCCTTCAATATGTCATCCAAATGTTTGAAAGAGAACCCTAAAACATGAAAATATTTATGGAGGAAAGGACAAATATTGCTAGATGGGTGAGCCTGGTTCATTCAATTTCCCACTTTTTCTTATCTGAGGGTTTGTGGATGTGAGTTGTCACCATGTATGAGTCCTAGGTATGTTGATAATAAGTGATATTTAATGGAATTATTAAGATAATTGGTTGAAACTCATAATTCTTAGCTAGTAATCATAAATCCACAGTGAAGTTTCCTATCTTCATAGGCAAGGACACATGCTCAATATTGGCTAAAGCAAAAAAAGTTAAGAAGAGATGACATGTGTTACTTTAAGGCCATTTGAAAGTAGAGCTTCATTTGATATAAGGGGTTTAGTGTCACACGTCTTTGGTTGTTCATATTAACATGTATCTCACTTTGAGGATTATTGGTTGGATTATGATAAAAAAGATGTGAGAATCAGAGATTACTCATGGTTCATAGTAAAATAGTTTAATGCATTAGGGATTACAAAAGTCCCTAAGAAAATATTAGATGATGAGAATACATTGGATCCAAATTATCATAAATAAAAAATTAATCTAAACCAATTCCCAAGGTTAAATGGAGCAAGAAATAATCAACCTATCTTGTAAGTAGAACTCAAGGTGTACTTAAAAAGACATTACAATGGTTAAAAGATAGAAGAGTTAATATTGACCAAGTAGGTTTCCCACCACCACCAAAAATAGAAGCCAAACTGGGAAGCTTTCATAAATAACACTAGACTGAAGCTGAAACATCTCAAGTAACCAATGAAAGTGATGACATTCCTATAACAAAATAAGAAACCAAAAAATAAGCTATTTCAAAAACTGCTTCAAGTTCCAGACCTTTCAAACTAAAAAATCAAAAGGTTTGGAAATAATTCTTCTTGTTCTCCAATTATCTCTATTTTTGAATATGTCCCTCTTGATAGTTTTATTCAATCTCAAAAATTGGTAGCAAACACTACTCAACAATTTCTTGCATCTAATTCTTTATTTTTACCACCATCCCCTAATCAACCTAATAGTTATTTATATTTACCTCCTCTACAAAATATCAAATTGCTTCCTAAAAATTCACTTAAAATTCCAAGTCATTTGGTTGAAAAAGAGAAAGATGAAATAATATCAAAGGAGGCCCAACCTTCAAAAAATATTCTCCCTTCTCATGAAATATCCATAAAATTTGATTCTATTTAAATGCAACAATCTCTTGCTAATGTAGAAATTATTGGTTGGCTTGATGAAGTGGTAAAGAAAATAAAGAAAATCATGGAACTCCAAGAGGGTTTTTTTTAGTACAATAGTTTCTCTTCCTCCATGGATAGTCAAAAAGCCCAAAATTGTGACAAGGATAATCATAGACAAGAAGGGAGATAAATATGTATAAGTAGTTGTTCCTCCTAATGAAAATAATAGTAATATTAATAGTGCTTCAGACTATAAAATATCAAAAATACAATTGGGAAAAGAAACAAGAGAAATAATGAAAGAATATGTTCAAATTGATCTTGGTAATTTATTTGAAAATATGGATCATGATAAAACAACTAAAGATCAGTTCAAAGAAAAAATTGAGCAGCTGATAACAGTGGTTCAGAAATTGATTAAGCCAATTCAATTTTATTCTTCAATTATTCATCAAATATCGGATACTAAAACATGGAATGTAAAAGAAGATATTGGGCATTTGGGCAAAGCAATAAAGGAATTGACTAAATAGAAATGAAGTTGTATACCTTATTGAACTCCTGGGAGCTACACAATTTATAATTTGTATCATCAAGGAAGGTACCAAAAATTTCTATGATTTTAAATCCATGGGAGGAGAGGCTATTCTTGAGATAATAGGACTTTATAAACTACATTGCCTAATCACTCATGATGATAGTAAGGTAGTTTCTCAAGATATTTTAATTAATCAATTCAAAAAGAACATTGAAGAGGTTCTAATTCCTAAATCTGCATTTAATTCTAGATCAATTTAGAGGTTGATCAAATACCAAATTAGCTTAGATAATATCAATTCAATGGTAAAGAGACTTTATGGAATAATTAAAAAAATGAGAGAGCTATATTATGATGCAGAGATAGCTTTCACATACTCTAATGGTCTTGATGAAGAAAAGGTTTTTGAGATCTTGCAAAAATTGTTGGAAATATTGTCATTGATGTCAGAGGTCTAGCATTATTGATGATAAAGGCCCCATTGCATTTAATGTTGTTTATCTTAGCTAATGTGAGTTAATATTTATTTAATATTAATGAATATATTTTTGGTTGCATATAAGACAAAAGAAGGGCCCATGGAGAAGTCGAAGAGCCACGGGATAAAGACAAAAGAAGGATGGGATGGATTTTCCCATGAAGAGTCATCTTGGAGAATACCAAGAGTCACCAAGTGAAGACAAAAGAGTAAGGGCACAATTTCTCATGAAGGGACACTTTGAGGAATATGAAAAGTCACCAAAGATAAGGACAAAAGTGAGAAGGACGTTTTTGGTCATGAAGGGTCACCACATGACTTTTCAAAGGCTTGGATATGAAGGGTCATCCAAGATTGGCGCCATTTTCCATGAGGATTGAAGGGTCACAAAGGGGGAAGGCCAAAGGTCATTTGGAAAGCTATAAATAAAGGCTTGTGTAGCCATTTGTAATATGAGTGTGAGAGGTTGATTTGATATTGTAATATCTATCTTAGAAGAGCAATTGTGAGAGATGAATATGATTTGTATTTGTTAAATCTAGCTTAGAAGAGCAAAGATGAGAGAGAGAGGAAAGAGATGTTGTATTGAACTATCATTTGTTGAGATAACAACATTGAGAGATAGGTGTGTGGTATACAAAAAGGGGTTGGTGCTCCTATGGGTTGGTGCTCACAAATTATTGCTGGGTTGGTGCTCGGCAAAGGGGTTGGTGCTCCTGTGGGTTGGTGGTCATGAATAGTTGCTGGGTTGGTGCTCAATAAAGGGGTTTGAAGCTCCTATGGGTTGGCGCTCATGAATTGTAGTTGGGGTGGTACTCGGCAAAGGGGTATGGTGCTCTTGTGGGTTTGTTCTCACAAATATACTTGAGATTGTTCTCCATGGTTTTTCCCACATTGGGTTTCCACGTTATATCTGGTGTCTCTCTCTATCTTGTGTGATGTTTATTGTTTGAGTTTTATTGCATATCTTGAATGTTTGATTAAGTGGAATTTGATAAAGGGAAAGTTTTATAAGATATATGATATACTGATTCATCCGCCCTCTCTCAGTATATCCTATGCTTAACAATTGGTATCAGAGCAAGTTCCTTTTTGACAAGTTTCACAGCTTGAAGGTAGATTGAGAAAGCACGATGGCTGGGTCATAGGAAGGATTTTCTACAAATAAGGCACCTTTGTTTGATGGGACAAATTATGCTTTTTAGAGCATGAGAATGAAGGTTTATTTGATGGCCCTTAGATTCGACATATGGAAATCAGTGATGGAGGAATATGAAAAGCCATAGACATCTACAATTACTCCAGCAGAAAAGAAGGCAAGTGAATGTAATGCTAAAGCTTTAAATGCTATTTTATGTGGTTTATATGAATCTAAATTTGTTAAAGTTATGCAATGTAAATCTACTCATAAAACTTGGGTAAAATGTGAGAATATTTACAAAGGTGATGGAAAGGTTCAACAAGTCAAGTTACAGACTTTTAGAAGGCAGTTTGAAAGTTTGAAGATGGAAGAAGAAGAAGATAGAACAAGTTATCTTTTGCGAGTTGATCAAGTCATAAATCAAATTCAAGGTCTTGGAGAAACATTGGATGAGTCAACGGTGGTGCAAAAGGTTTTGAGATCTCTATCAATGAGATATGATGCAAAGGTTTCAGTAATTGAGGAGATGAAGAATTTAGCCAAGCTAAAAATGGATGAGCTTCATGGTATTATCACGGCATATGAGATGTGGATAGAAAAAGATAAACCCTCAAAGAGAGAAGTAGCTTTCAAGACATCAAAGAAGGAGAAAGCTAAGATTCAAGAATCAAGTGATAGTTCCAGTGATGATGAAGATGACAATGGAGCACTTTTCATTCACAAGCTGAAAAGAGGAACAGGTAAATATCAAGGAAAATTACCTTTTAAATGTTTTAATTGTGGAAAGATTAGACATTTTTCAGCTAGATGCCCAGATAAATTTAAAGATGATGAAGAAGAAAAGCCTACATACAAGAAGAATTTCAAAGGCAAATCTAAGAAGGGATTCGAAAAGAAGAGCCTGTATTCTAAAGATCCTAGCTCAGGTGAAGATAGTGGAGTCAACGATTCAGAAGAAGAAGAGATTCTATTCATGACCATACATGAAGATGATCAAGAAGAAGAAGAGGAGGAAGCTAAAGTGAATATGGAAGGAGAGCTCATTTGTGAATTAGAAGTGTTAGAAGCTCTTCAAAAGAAGAATCGAAGATTAAAGTGCCAGAGCCAGAAAAATAAACAAGAGTCAAAGGAAATGATTGAAGATCTAAAAACACACTTTGAAGAAGCCAAGAAGAATGAAGAAGATCTCACAACATAGTTGGAAATAGCAAGAAAAGATTGTGAAAAGTATATTATTGCAATTTCCTCTTTAAAAAAAGATATTAAGAAAGTAGTCAGTGATAAAGTAGTCAGTGATTCAAAATTTGAAGATAGCACTAACATGCTGAATAAGATATTGGAAAGTCAAAAAGCATATTTAGATAAGACAAGGATCAGTTTTGAAAAGAAAAAGAGCTATGCTAAAGATCTTACACAAGAGGAAACAAAAAGGGGAGAAGTGAAGAATATAGAGGACATTTAAAATAGAGAAGGCTGGAAGGAACAAAGCTACAAAAGGCAATCAGGTCAGAGATATACAGAGAGGTCTTATTTCTATGGATATTGTTTTTATTGTAATGGATATGGTCACAAGAAATTAGAATGTAGAAAAAGAGCTAAAAATTTAGAAATAAGAAGGAAAGTCAAGTAGAGTCAAGCAGAAGCCACAACTCTTTTGCTCCTCTATCAAGCTTTGATGAAGAGACCATAGCGTGCTACAAGTGCAACAATTTTGGACACATAGCTCGGTATTGCAGAAGCATGTTTAAGTCAGTTCAGAAGGATCAGAGTTTCAAAGCTCCATTCATCAAGAAGAAAGATTAGAGTGTCAAAGCTCCATTCATCAAGAAGAAGGTTCAGACATGTTCATGGCAGAAGAAACAACCTGAAGATTCTATGATGGTGCAGACAGCTCTGCATGTGAGAGGTAAGATCAGCCATGGTTAATTGATAACGGATGTTCAAGGCATATGATAGGAGATAAAAGTAAATTCATATCTCTAAAGAAGATCAATGGTGGTACAATGAGATTTGGAGATAAAACCATTGCCAGGATAGCAAGAAAAGATACTTTGAGTTTGGATTATGGTAGAACTAAGACTAAGAATGTTTTGTATGTAAAAGGTCTTAAGCATAATCTGTTAAGTGTTAGTTAAATATGTGATCAAGGATACACATTAAGGTTTCATGCTAAAGGTTGTGAGATTAGAAGAAAAGATTCAAATGAGTTGATTGCAGATGCTCAAAGGACAGGGAACAATGTATATGTTTTGTCAGATATCTTCTCAAAGGCACGATCAAAGGATACATTCAAAGATCAGCAAGAGGAGTTGGGAGTAATTTCTATTACTTCCTGCCATTGATGTTTAGCATCAAGTGAGGGGGAGCTAAGTGTTAGCTCCAAGTAGGCCCTTTTCCATTGATGTCAAAGGGGGAGAATAAGAGGTACAGGTACAGGTGTAGAAAATAGTTACAAGGAACATGTATAGGATGCTACAGTAAGGGGGAGTTACTATATATTTTTAGATGACGGTATGTGTAGGTGACATGATGTGGTAGTTTTCGGATTGAGGTTGCCATCAATGACAAAGGGGGAGTTTGTTGGAAATATTATCATTGATGTCAAAGGTCTAGCATTATTGATGATAAAGGCCCCATTGCATTTAATGTTGTTTATCTTGGCTAATGTGAGTTAATATTTGTTTAATATTAATGAATATATTTTAGGTTGCATGTGAGACAAAAGAATGGCCCATGGAGAAGTCAAAGAGCCACGTGATAAAGACAAAAGAAGGATGGGATGCATTTTCCCATGAAGAGTCATCTTGGGGAATACCAAGAGTCACCAAGTGAAGACAAAAGAGTAAGGGTGCAATTTATCATGAAGGGACACTTTGAGGAATATGAAAAGTCACCAAAGATAAGGACAAAAGTGGGAAGGACATTTTTGGTCATGAAGGGTCACCACATGACTTTTCAAAGGCTTAGATATGAAGTGTCATCTAATATTGGCACCATTTTCCATGTGGATTGAAGGGTCACAAAGGGGGAAGGCCAAAGGTCATTTGGAAAGCTATAAATAAAGGCTTGAGTAGCCATTTGTAATATGAGTGTGAGAGGTTGATTTGATATTGTAATATCTAGCTTAGAAGAGCAATTGTGAGAGATGAATATGATTTGTATTTGTTAAATCTAGCTTAGAAGAGCAAAGGTGAGAGAGAGAGGAAAGAGATGTTGTATTGAACTATCATTTGTTGAGATAACAACATTGAGAGATAGGTGTGTGGTATACACAAAGGGGTTGGTGCTCATGAATTGTTGCTAGGTTGGTGCTCGGCAAAGGGGTTGGTGCTCCTATGGGTTGGTGCTCACGAATAGTTGTTGGGTTGGTGCTCGACAAAGGGGTTTGAAGCTCTTGTGGGTTGGTACTCACGAATTGTTTCTGGGGTGGTACTCGGCAAAGGGGTATGGTGCTCTTGTGGGTTTGTTCTCATGAATATACTTGAGATTGTTCTCCATGGTTTTTCCCACATTGGGTTTCTAAGTTATATTTGGAGTGTCTCTCTATTTTTTGTGATGTTTATTGTTTGACTTTTATTTCATATCTTGAATGTTTGATTAAGTGGAATTTGGTAAATGGAAAGTTTTATAAGATATATGATATACTGATTCACCCCCCCTGTCAGTATATCCTATGCTTAACAATTGGTATTAGAGCAGGTTCCTTTTTAAAAAGTTTTATAGCTTTAAGGTAGATCGAGAAAGCACGATGGCTGGGTCATAGGAATGATTTTCTACAAATAAGGCACCTTTGTTTGATGGGACAAATTATGCTTTTTGGAGCATGAGAATAAAGGTTTATTTGATGGCCCTTGGATTTGACATATGAAAATTAGTGGTAGAGGAATATGAAAAGCCACAGACATCTACAATTACTCTAATAGAAAAGAAGGCAAGTGAATGTAATGCTAAAGCTTTAAATGCTATTTTATGTAGTTTATGTGAATCTGAATTTGTTAAAGTTATGCAATGTAAATTTGATCATGAAACTTGGGTAAAACTTAAGAATATTTAAAAAGGTGATGGAAAGGTTTAGCAAGCTAAGTTGCAACTTTTAGAAGGCAGTTTGAAAGTTTGAAGATGGAAGAAGAAGAAGATATAACAAGTTATCTTTTGCAAGTTTATCAAGTCGTATATCAGATTCAAGGTCCTGGAGAAACATTGGATGAGTCAAAGGTGGTGCAAAAGGTTTTGAGATCTCTACCAATGAGATATGATGCAAAGGTTTCGGCAATTGAGGAGATGAAAAATTTAGCCAAGCTAAAAATGGATGAGCTTCATGGTATTCTCACGGCATATGAGATGCGGACAAAACAAGATAAACCCTGAAAGAGAGAAGTGGCTTTCAAGACATCAAATAAGGAGAAAGCTAAGATTCAAGAATCAAGTGATAGTTCCAAGCGATGATGGAGATGACAATGGAGCACTTTTCATTTGCAAGCTGAAAAGAGGAAGAAGTAAATATCAAGGAAATTTACCTTTTAAATGTTTTAATTGTGGAAAGATTGGACATTTTTCAGCTAGATGCCCAAATAAAGTTAAAGATGATGAAGAAGAAAAGCCTACATACAAGAAGAATTTCAAAGGCAAATCTAAGAAGGGATTAGAGAAAAAGAGCCTATATTCTAAAGATCCTAGCTCAGGCGAAGATAGTGGAGTCAGCAATTCAAAAGAAGAAGAGATTCTATTCATGGCCATACATGAAGATGATCAAGAAGAAGAAGAGGAGGAAGCTGAAGTGAATATGGAAGGAGAGCTCATTTGTGCCTTAGAAGAGTTAGAAGCTGTTCAGAAGAAGAATCAAAGATTAAAGCGCCAGATCAAGAAAAATGAACAAGAGTCAAAAGAAATGATTGAAGATCTACAAGCACACTTTGAAGAAGCCAAGAAGAATGAAGAAGATCTCATAGCACAGTTGGAAATAGCAAGAAAAGATTGTGAAAGGTATGTTATTGAAATTGCCTCTTTAAAAGAAGATATTAAGAAAGCAGTCAGTGATTCAAAATTTGAAGATAGCACTAACATGCTGAATAAGATATTGGAAAGTCAAAAAGCATATTCAGATAAGATAGGGATCAGTTTTGAAAAGAAAAAGAGCTATGCTGAAGCTCTTACACAAGAGGAAACAAAAAGTGGAGAAGTGAAGAATACAGAGGACATTTCAAACAGAGAAGGCTGGAAGGAACAAAGCTACAAAAGGCAATCAGGTCAGAGATATACATAGAGGTCTTATTTCTATGGCTATTATTTTTATTGTAATGGATATGGTCACAAGAAATTATAATGTAGAAAAAGAGCTAACAATTTTATAAATAAGGAGAAGGAAAGTCAAGTAGATTCAAGTAGAAGCCACAACTCTTTTGCTCCTCTATCAAGCTTTGATGAAGAGACCATAGTGTGATACAAGTGCAACAACTTTGGACACATAGCTCTGTATTGCAGAAGCGTGTTCAAGTCAGTTCAAAAGGATTAGACTTTCAAATCTCCATTCATCAAGAAGAAGGATCAGAGTGTCAAATCTCCATTCATTAGGAAGAAGTTCAGACATGTTCATGGCAGAAGAAACAACCTGAAGATTCTATGATGGTGCAGACAGCTCGGCATGTGAGAGGTAAAGATCAGCCATGGTTAATTGATAGCGGATGTTTGAGGCATATGTTAGGAGATAAAAGTAAATTCATATCTCTAAAGAAGATCAATGGTGGTACAGTGAAATTCAAAGATAAAACCACTTCCAAGATAGCAGGAAAAGGTACTTTGAGTTTGGATTATGGTAAAACTAAGACTAAGAATGTTTTGTATGTAAAAGGTCTTAAGCATAATCTATTAAGTGTTAGTTAAATATGTGATCAAGGATACACATTAAGGTTTCATGCTAAAGGTTGTGAGATTAGAAGAAAAGATTCAAATGAGTTGATTGTAGATGCTTAAAGGATAGGGAATAATGTATATGTTTTGTCAGATATCTTCTCAAAGGTAAGATCAAAGAATACATTTAAAGATCGGTAAGAGGAGTTGAGAGTAATTTCTATTACTTCCTGCCATTGATGTTTAGCATCATGTGAGGGGGAGCTAAGTGTTAGCTCTAGATAGGCCCTTTGCCATTGATGTCAAAGGGGGAGAATAATAGGTATAGGTACAGGTGCAAAAAATAGGTACAAGGAATAGGTACATGTTACTACAGTAAGGGGGAGTTACTTTATGTTTTCAGATGATGGTATGTGCAGGTGACAGGATGTGGTAGTTTCAAGATTGAGGTTGCCATCAATGACAAAGGGAGAGTTTGTTGGAAATATTATCATTGATGTCAAAGGTCTAACATTATTGATGATAAAGGCCCCATTGCATTTTAATGTTGTTTATCTTGGCTAATGTGAGTTAATATTTATTTAATATTAACAAATATATTTTTGGTTGCATATGAGACAAAAGAAGGGCCCATGGAGAATTCAAAGAGCCACGGGATAAAGACAAAAGAAGGATGGGATGCATTTTCCCATGAAGAGTCATCTTGGGGAATACCAAGAGTCACCAAGTGAAGAAAAAAAAGTAAGGGCACAATTTCTCATGAAGGGACACTTTGAGGAATATGAAAAGTCACCAAAGATAAGGACAAAAGTGGGAAGGACGTTTTTGGTCATGAAGGGTCACCACATGACTTTTCAAAGGCTTGGATATGAAGGGTCATCCAAGATTGGTGCCATTTTCCATGAGGATTGAAGGGTCACAAAGGGGGAAGGCCAAAGGTCATTTGGAAAGTTATAAATAAAGGCTTGAGTAGACATTTGTAATATGAGTGTGAGAGGTTGATTTGATATTGTAATATCTAGCTTAGAAGAGCAATTGTGAGAGATGAATATGATTTGTATTTGTTAAATCTAGCTTAGAAGAGCAAAGGTGAGAGAGAGAGGAAAGATATGTTGTATTGAACTATCATTTGTTGAGATAGCAACATTGAGAGATAGGTGTGTGGTATACACAAAGGGGTTGGTGCTCATGTGGGTTGGTGCTCATGAATTGTTGCTGGGTTGGTGCTCGACAAAGGGGTTGGTGCTCCTATGGGTTGGTGCTCATGAATAGTTGTTGGGTTGGTGCTCAGCAAAGGGGTTTGAAGCTCCTATGGGTTGGTGCTCATGAATTGTAGCTGGGGTGGTACTCAACAAAGGGGTATGGTGCTCTTGTGGGTTTGTTCTCATGAATATATTTGAGATTGTTCTCTGTGGTTTTTCCCACATTGAGTTTCCACATTATATCTGGTGTCTCTCTCTATCTTGTGTGATGTTTATTGTTTGAGTTTTATTACATATCTTGAATGTTTGATTAAGTGGAATTTGATAAAGGGAAGTTTTATAAGATATATGATATACTGATTCACCCCCCCTCTCAGTATATCCTGTGCTTAACAAAAATTTGATAAATATTAGAAGGAGAAAAAGAAGCCACAACAACAAAAAGAATAATCTCTCATCATTCTGAATGATGAATAAGTAGGATTTGTCAAGAATCTTTGATCAAGATTCTAACTTAGGATTTTCAAGTTACATTATATGTTAGTGATTCACATAGTGTATTTCATACAATTGTATTAAGATATTTTTGTAAATATCGAGTCATGTAAATTAAAATTTCACTTTTTCAAGTCATGTAAATTTACTAATGTACTTTTACAAGTTTTAAAACAATCAAAATAATTTTTCAAGTTGTGCAAATTGCTCAACTCAGTTTTACAGATTTTAGGTTGTGCAAATTCACTAGCATATTTTTACAAGTCCTTAAATATGAAAAAATATGGTCATGCTTTGTAACCAACCATTTCAAGCTATAAATATTAGTTAGGGGCTTATTTGTAAGAATCTTAACAGTTAGAAACTTTTGAAAGTGGAAATTATAATTTCAATCCACCAAAGATCAATACAAGGTGATTTTGTAAACTTTGCATTCAAGATTTATATGCATATAATGTATGTATCTACTATTTTCATGTATTCAAATATTTGTTTTTATAATGTTGTCACAATTATTTTAAATTAATTAAAAACTATGAAAATTTCATAATAGTATTTATATTCAAATCTGTATTTTCTATTTTCATTTTGGTGAAATCTTGGTGGAGTCAGAGAGTAATTATTAACTTTTAAGTAAGAAAACACATAGTGATCATTGTTTTTTATTATCAGTTACATGATTACTTTGGTGTATGTTTTACATTTCTATAAATTTATGTCTATCTTTCCTATCTATTGAATGATATAGGTTTCCCATTAGAGATCATATCCCAATTAATTTAGCATTTGTAATAGGTTTAAGAGTTTGGCCGGTTGGTTATGTTATCATCTTCCAAAAACATATTTTTCTCCTCTAGATCTCTCCATCACATTTTCCCTTTCTTCAACCATTTCTTCTTTTTTTGTTAAAAACACTAACTTGATAAAACTCATTTTAACTCTAAATAATTTAATTTACTACATCTTTTTGGATTTTAAAGAAAGTAGCTCCGCTTATGACTGTTGATAAACATCAATTTGTCTACCCAATTAATTTTCATGTCAACACCACTAAAATAACTTCATAGATCCTATAGTATAAAAATATTGCCATGAAGCCTAAATAAAACACTTACTAGCAACAACATCTGCCATTAGACACTGCACAACCAAGTAGGTCATCAACAGACCAATAAGATCAAACACAACAACAAAAAAATGCGTATCCGTTTCCTAGTTCACCATCACCTACCCCATAGGTAATGCACACCTCAATTTTTTAGTTTCATAAATTTTTACATAATTTTGTAAGAGAACCTTAAACATTAGGAGCATGGCTAGGCTGGTTGAAAACCCATAAAGGGAAGCTACTTTGTCAAGCTAGTCTATTAGAAACTTGAGAAGGTGGTAGACTACTAGCTACTTAATTGAAAACCTAAAAGGGTGGATAAGTAGTGCACACAAGGTGAAAACTAGTAAATGACACCTAGAATGATAATTGTGACTCTTGTTTATTTCTCATCTCCTCAGCTTCAACTTAGAATTCATTTTTGTAACTTTATATTGTGGTGAGACAATGATTTAAGTATAGGAAAGTGTTGGGTAAATAACAAATTATTATAAAATCATAAGGTATATTATATGGGCACATGTACGAATTATATGATTTTATCTTTTATATAATTCTTCATATGTATTCAAACTTGCAAGAATAAATAATAGATTTAAGAATGTGAAGAGTCTTTCCTTTTGTCATATCGAAAGACTGGAATATGAAGAGACAATGCTTTGTAATATTCTATTTATATTTCTCATTTATAATAGAATATGGTTATGATGTGTGATAGAGATTAATACAATGATCTGAATGGTTTTATTATATGTCTTTTACTTATGATCTATGCGTAGTTAGTATTGTGGATGTCTTGATCTATTTTTCATATAGTTTATGCCAATTATTCTGTATACATCAAACATGCATGTATTTAATATAAGGAGCTCGACTAAGTAATTAATGGCATCATTCAGTCTGTATTATCAATAACTATTCTATTTTGTTATTGATTATATAATCTATCCCTATAATTATCATGTTTTATTTTGTTGGTAATTAGCTATCCCTATAATATTTACATGTGGCTTGTGATTTACACCTTGAGCTTATAAAATCCATAGCAATTTAAATATTGATAGGGCTATAAATTTTGTTAATGATCTCCATTTAATGCAAATGGATAATTTTTTTATAGGTTTATAGGAATTGAAAATTCATTAGAAGTGTAAAAAAGGATCCTAAAGTAACACTTATAAAATTAAATTATCAAGGTTTTCCCTAGAACTAATCATTGTTTGGTAAACCCAAGATCATAACTTGGCTCACATCAAAGCACATTATCCTAAGACATATTAATATGAAAGGATTAATGATGAATATAATCACCAAAACCATTATTTGGGGTGATGAGGGAGTATATATGTAAACTTGTAGAGTTAAAATAAAATAAATTTTTGTAGTTATTTTTAGAGGAACATGGGAGGGTGTTACAAATTGGTATCAAAACTTGATTCAACACTTAATGGCCTATTGGAAAAATAGTGAAATTATATTAATTTGACTATTTTGAGTTGATCCAAGCTTTAATTTGTTAGTTATAATATTTACCTTAATCAATTTCTGACCATCCCTTTTCTATTGTAATTATAGGTACATGTGATGGATCGTGTTGGACTAGACATCGAATTGATTAAGAACACATGACAAAAATTATTTTACTTGAGGAATAATATGGGATAATCAAGGAGGTTTTACCTCTTAGGCATATATATCTTGAGATATTAACATTTCTTAGAGACATCAAGATAAAATTCCTCCAAGGAAAGATTATATTTTTGACATGGCATAGTGATTGATTTAAGAAAAAGAACACATTGTTTACGAGGAGAAAGAACCTAGTCCATCGCATGCGAGATAACCCACTATGGGATCTCATGGAATTTGTTATATACACATGAGTTTGGATGGGATCACTCATGAAATTATTAAAGGCAACCCTCTTAAGTTTAATGGATGAGGCTTTGGTACTAAGGCTAAAGAATAGTTAATTGGCATACAATGATGTTTTGGGCTAAGATATTTCTCCAATAATGACAAGGTCAAACTTGATATTTTAAAATTAATAGATGACACATAAATATGGTGGAAGCATAAAAAATTAATGGATAATTTGGACATAACCATTATCACTTGGGAAATGTTAGAAGAGTTATTTGTAAAGTATTATATGTTGGACATTATTTCACTACATAGGTTAATGAGTTCCACTAACTCTGGCATAATAACAAGACACTGATAAATTATGACTATCATTTCTTGAACCTTCTAAATTATTTTGGATAGATTAAGGATGAGATGACTGAGATAAATTTATATCTCAATGGTCTCATACCACCCACTGAAAATAGGGTATGAGTCGTCGACCCTACTACCCTATTTAAGGCCACTAGGGAGTCTTGTTTAGTTGAGTAAGAGTTTAAAATTATTTCTCCTCCTAAATAAAATTATTAGTGATATAATTACTTAATAAGTCACATGAATTAAATGTTTTAACCATACCCTCATGTTGATTTTCAACACAATCAAACTCTCTAGCAGAAAATATGCGATAGGTGTGATCACCCACACAATGATCACCAGGATAGATGACATGATGTTTGATCCTATAGATCTATGAGTGGTGAAAAAAAACATGATATAAATACTTGATAATAAATATGGAAACATAAGTGAAATGGTACTAGTATTATGCTTAATAGGGTGGTATAAAAGGATTAGAAACCTTGTGTGTGATATTGTTTTGGTAGATTGCATTTTTCACAATAATGTCCATATCATCAACCAAAATATCCACCACTAATTTAGAATTGACACATGCATGTAGGTGAAAATATTAATAATCACCAAATTCATGTAGTGGTTGAATGTTTACAAATAGAACATGAATCCACCATGGCAGAAACTACAGGTATAATTGGTTCTGTCAATGTATCAATATTGATAGACCTTGGTGGCACTAGTTGTTTACGCAACTTTAGATAAGTGTGGTTTGGAAAATTTACATCAAAAGGGATTACAAAATGTATAAATATATTTTAAAATGAATCAATCCATCACCTCTATAATTAGAGACTGTACCTTAAATTTGGCTAAATTTATGACCAAGATATACTTACAATACACCAATTTTGGATCCTATGATGTAGTGATTGATACGAATTGGTTGGAGAGCCATAGATAAATTATGAATTATTTCAATAAGAACATGATTTTTTTTTATTATAATGGTTAGGAAATAGAGAGTCATGGTATTAGTAAACACATCTCTTTGAGGTTCATATTGATTATGAAACTTAAGTAGTGTTTGACATGTTGATGTTAGATGTACAATTCCAGTGTTTTAAAGGATATCCTTGGACCCTAAGATGATTTTAATATCATATTAGAATTCATGGATGTGTTTCTAAAAGAGTTTCATGGATTATATCCCAAGATGGAGATTTATTTCTCCATAGATTTGGTACTCAGTATCGAGCCTATTTCTAAGGCTCCATATTGGATGTCTACACCAAAGTTATTAGAGTTATGGGTACAACTATAAGAATAAGTATGGTGATTGATGTTTTGCATTGACTATTATCAACTAAACAAAGTGAAGATTAAAAATTACTATCCTTTGCCACATATAAATGAACTATTTGATCAGATGAGAGGAGATCATGTCTTCTCTAATATGTATTTGAGATTTGGGTATCACCAATTGAGAATAAAATAAAGTGACATACCAAAAACAACTTTCCACACTTGGCATGGTCATTAAATTTTTTTAGTGGTATTATTTGGCCTCATAAATGCACTTACTATGTTCAAGATCCTCATGAGAAATGTGTTTTGAAAGTATTTGGATCAATTTGTGCTTCTATTATTAAATGAAATACTAATATATTCATGGAATAATGAGGAAAAATAAGATAATTTAAGGCAAGTTGTCTAAGAGTATGTTCTTTCAAAGAGGTAAAATATTTGGTCCATATCATTTTAGGAGATCGTATAGTAGTAGATCCAAATACAATCAATGCATTTATGGAGTAGAAAACACTAGAGAATATGTCAGAGATGTGTTCATAGGCTTAGCTAGATATTATTTTTGTGGAGAAATTCTCATGAATTGGAGTCCAAATTACTTCCTTATATAGAAAAGGGGAAATATTTATGTGGACCAAATACTATGAGGTTGCATTATATAATATCAAAGATCTATTGACAATAAAACCCATATTAGGTGTGATGGATATGGATAGGGATTTTATAATATGCAAAGATGCATCCCTCAAGGGAATTGATGGATTCTTGATGTAGGAAGCTTAAGTCATTTATCAAGAGTCATAAAATCTTGAAGGCCAAGAGCTTAATTATCAAACACATGACTTATTTTTTGGTAGTAGTGCACACATTGAATATGTGGAGAATTAATTGATCAATTTTGGTTTGAGCATGGAACCTATCACTTGAGATTGACATATTTATTCACCCAACCTACTATGAATGCTAGGTAGAGGATTTGGATGAATTTTTTTATTTGAGATCAAATTTGACATTGCATACATCAAAGACAAAGAGAATAAAGTGGTATATGCCCTCGGGAGGAGCCCACACATGTGTTCTATGCCAGTGATGAAGAATAACCCATGGAGCCACATTTTAGAGTTACAAAGGCAAAACACTTGATATGTTGAGTTAATGGTAAAAATTTTAGAGCAGTGTGCCCAATACCCAACCCAAGTATAATGACTACACCTTATTGATGCAAGTTTGTTACACACGCTATAGTAGAAGATGGGTATACACCCTCTCATTTTAGGATCACATGGATATGAATTGGGGCATTAGTTATAGGTTATGATTATCAAATTGAATCCTTAGTGAAATAACAACATGAGGTCTAAAACCTATCAAGAGAGGTTCTACCAATATTCACCCATGTGATCAAACAAAACACACTTACTAACACAATATGGATATTCAAAATGATGCCAAAATTAAAAAAAAAACATGGATATTCACAATGATGCTATTTTATAATGAATGAATCTAATAAAAAAATATAAAAAAGAGGGAAAGGTAGAGTAAAAAAAGATTCAGATTTCCACTTAGTTATCATTTGCTAAAGCAAACATTACCTAAAATCTACTTCCAAATGAACCAGTGTTTACCAAATCTAGTATTCATTCAAATTTGAACAAAGACAACATGAAATTCCAAGGATTAACTTTATGAGCATATTTCATATGCATAATCTAAAAGATAATTGTTTGTATAGAAAACAAAACACACATATATAAAATAATTTAAATGAGAGTCACAATTTTTCCACACATTTAGAAAAAAATACTCAATCCAACCAACTCATATAAATAACATATGGATATGAGTATCAATAACTCTAATATAATAATACACACACCATCTATTTGAGTGAGAAATGGAAAATGCTAACTCACAGAACATTCATTGTATTTTTCAAGCTTGAAAATTGTCTTTCAAAATTTTTTTTTTTAGAATAGAATCAATACAAAGTATTTATTTGAAATCGAGTGGACAAAAGTCCTTAATGTATCATATCAAATTTACATTTTAAATAATTTGGCTTTAATAGATCATAATATAATAATTTGACACTAACTTTTCATAATTCCTTTCACAATTTAATAATTTTGTCATTATAAATTAATGGTAAGTGGCATTCATTGTTACATCTTGATTCCTCTCTAAGTAAACTATTTGATTATCTATAGATATTTATAGTTGAAAAATTTGGATTTGGTTATTTTTAACTAAGCTTTGAGATATATGCTGTTATGGGACAATAATATATTGCTTAGATTACATGATTACATTTCTATGAGTTAGTTGTAGTGTATATGTTTACGTTATGAGTATGGTGATTTATTATTTTAACTATATTTTAAGATGAACGTATATCATGATGTTATGATCTAACTACCTATTTGTTGTGAGGTTGATGTAGGACAACTGATCTCTCAGAGCATGATGAAGGGAGAACATCATCAAAGAGGGTGACATAGATAAAAATGTCGAAAGATGACCATGAAATTATATAAAACCCTACACATACCACCTTAAAAAGTACATGTTAAATACATAGTCTGAATGGTTAGTGTTATCACATTCCTTATGTTATCTGCATTTAGTTAATTGTATACATGTGCATGCTAGTACAAATTTATGCTTAGGAGATGTAATATTATGTGATTGCATGTTGCTGTGCATTTATGATGCATCATTATATTCTTGATTATTAATGTTTTACGAGAATACAAATTTATGTGAATAATCATTTGGAGCTATCGTATGTAGACTAACTTATGAATTAAACCTAGACATTGTTTGGAATGTCTAGTCAATTTATTAATAAAACACCAAATGTATTAACCCAATTAGTGGGCTAATTATTGTTAAAACACTATAGAGATAGTTATAGTTTAAAAAGCTTTTGGAAGACAAAATTAATTGATTTAATTAATGCCACCTTGGAATTAACATAAAAATAAAAATATGATATAAGATAAATAAAATCAAATTGGAAATTACATATTTGAGAAAAATGAATAAATCAAAAGGAATTAAAAAAAATTAAAAGGAATAAAAGACATACGTATTCTGGGAAGGAGCTTTGGGAAAGATGAAAAGAAAACAAGAAAGCTACGCTGAGAGTTAGAAAAAATAAAAAGAAGGCATATTAATATGGGATGGTCTGGGAGAGGTGCATCATACTGGAAGGAGGGCAACAAAAGAAAAGAAATTCATAGATACAAGCTAATTTGGTTCAACATTGTGAGGTAGGGAATGTATTATGTTTTGATTTAATTATGTGAATTATTTAAATGAATTCTTATTTGTCTATTAGGTTATGCAATAATACTTATACCCAATTTAGACATAACAAATAAGACAATTAAGTGGGGTGATCTAAATAACAATAAATATGCACTGGTTCACATTGTTGTAATAACCTAGGCATCCCAAAGGAAAGATAATAACTATAGAATATATATGATACAAAAATATTTCATTCAACAAATCATTATGTTATTATACTACCTAAGTATGGTGATTCAACATCTCGTGGTATCAATATATTCAAATTTAATATGCTAGTATATACTACATATTAAGAACAATGTCATAGCAAAGAACTATTAACATCCCTAATACTAATTATATGCTAACATAGGATATCCAATATTTGATATATATATATATATGATAAAATCCTAGCATATATATATATATATATATGCTAGGATTTCACTGATTATGCTAATATATACTACTTAATCAAATAAAGGATTCATTAACATAAATGAGGATATGCATCAAATACATATACTAATACTCATTAATTACTATATTAATAAGTATTTAATTGCCATATATAAGTTAATATGCATATACTGATTTAAACTGCACATTCGTATACAAATGAAAACTGCATATGGTGATTATTCTCCACAAAGAATATATGGTGATTATTGGTGAGAGTTTATGGTGATTATAATCTATATAGAATTTAATGATTCTTGAAAAATAGCAAATTGCAATGACTTAAAATGAATTGTACCTATTAAATAATGGTGACTTATATGACTTTGGCATCATATGCATAATATAATACTTAGATTATTACTAAATGAGTAGATCACCGGGTTTAAATATTCTAATATTATGAATAGGTCGATAAGGATATATAGGAATAGTGAATCAAATTATATAGGGATAATGATTTTAACAATGATTTAAAACATACAGTATGTTGCAGTGTATCAAATTTGGTTACAATGAACTGAACCTAATTTATCCAGTGATTTTATTATTATACCTAGCTAACTCAATTTTATTAAGAGGAAATAATTTTGTTTGCAATGATTTTATTATCATAACGTATTTTTAGAGTAATTAATACATGTTTTTTATCTTATTAGTAAATATGTTGCTGGGAATTAATAAAAATTTCTATCCATAGCTTTAAAAATATGCAAAAATAGAATGATTAAGGCCCTCATGATATCATCGAAAGTACTTATTAAGCCTTAATATATCCATAATGTTAGTGGACTTTGACACAATCCTTTGAAAACTTAATATATTGACATAATATATGTTAGTTTTAGTTTACATTTATAAATAACATTATAATAAACATGATAATGTAAATCAAAACTTATAATTGGGGTTATGACAACAATAATTAAAACTTGTGTCGATATACGATATGGATAGACTTCAATGATATTTTATTAGAAACTTTGTAACAAAGACTGCATATAGATTGTTGTGTAAAATTGATAAAAATAAGCAACCTATCTACAAAATTATACATGAATGCATGTAGAAGAGTTTCCATAGAATTATAACAAGAATACATATGTAGGGTGGCCAAAACATTATCTATCAATAAAGAATAAATAGTGGAATACATAATTAAAAATGTTAAGTTTAATCAAAAGTTGAATGTATTCACCACTATGAACATTTATACATACCGATATACATAATCACCATCACATGATTTGGAGCATATATGAACTCAGTGAAATGGAATGTATACTATTGATGTGTCGACTAAATACATTAATAAATAATTATATTTGTTTGAATATTTGGATTATACCTCTTTCATAGATTGTACTTTGATACTTGTATCTTTATCAATATTCTCTGAGGTATCGAGATTTAAGTATCATTATACTATTACCTTAGTATATTATTCCAGCTTTAGTGATTGTATAAATATATTAAATGAAACTTTAGTATATCAAGAGCAATTCATGTATTGATTAATACTTATGAAAGACTATGTATATAGAGTTATATATCAGGGTGAAAATTTATTTTGACAGGGATAAAAAATATGGGAAATATTACCTTATTGAAACCCTTATCTTACTTAAGATCATCAATATATTTTGTGAACATAAAAGTATAATGATTGAGTTCTTGGTTTATAAATATACTTGACCATTGATATAGTGTTTATATATCATCTATGTGTTTTGAAAACATATTTGTCCACAGAGTTAAGCAATCATATAAAATATTACATATATAGGTATATTGGGTCATATGCCTAAACTTACAGTTAAATGGATGTTTAAAATGATTCATAAGGTGTCAAAGGGACCAAAACTATAACCATATGAAAATAGTCACCTAAAAGAGTAATAAATTGTTAAATTATGTTCATATGAGGTATAACTTGGTTGTGATTTATCTGACTCTATGAAAAAGCTAAGACTGATTGTTAGTTTATAAATATTCAACATAGAATACTTATGTGTGGTACATATTATGAGAGTGTTAATATGTATGAATATTTAGACATATATAGCATATAATAGTGCATCATGATGTGTGCCTATAAGTTATAGTAATATGTAGTTTAAACATAGGGTATACTTGAGTGGTATAACCCATACTTGTTAGAGTATTATTTAATATTATAGGTCACTTGTTTCTTAGAATTTTAAGATTAGTTATTTGTAATTATGTAGTTATATTTACAAACAAAGAACTATGATATTATGGGATGCCATAGATTACTATAGTATAAATATATGTTATACCCAAGTGGTGCATACTATAATTGTTATGTCTAGACTCAAACCTATGTTTGATTGATTAAATGTATGCATGTTAATTATTACTATGAATAACATGTTTTATGATAATTAGTAGGACTATGTAGGCATGTATACAACCCCTGAGAGGGTAACAAATGCTAAGATAGAATATTTTGTGTTTCATGGAAACTATGACTTGCTTAGTTATATCAAGTTGCTTGAATATAAGCTTATGTTTCCATGTATTTAAGACTATTTTATTATTATTAATTGTGAAAAACTAGTAGTTATATCTTAGAATACTAGACTATGATAATATGGGTTATCATAGGGTGTAGTATGTTTGAAAACTAATTATGGTAGTTAGAATCTGTAGTTAAATATGTATTTTATTCAGGTGGTATAAACTATAGTAATTATTTCTAATATGGGATATATAATAATGTGAGATTAATTCATATATTTGATGGCATAAATGTATAATTTTTGATTACTCCTATGCTTAGCATGTTATATGAAATTATTTCTATTATGATGTAAATTGTATGAATATTTTGGTTATATTATGTTAACCAATCTCAAATTGATGATATTGAGTAAGGAGTGAGATGGAATTCATTAGATTACTATCATCACAATGTTAGATGAAGGCAATCTGATTAAGTGGTGTGTATGAATTTTGACTGATCTATAGATCTCTATTATTTATTATTCTTGAAAACTTTGACCAAATTAATTTTTGGTGGGACATTATCATTTCATGAGTATGATTTACATGTTTGTGTCATATCTTGCAATAGATTAAGTTTCTATGATACATCACATGTTTAAGTTTTAGAAATCATAAAACACACAGGAATTAACTTGTCTCTCTATATTCATGTGCCATCACTATCTACTCATCTATGAACGGAGGGCCATTCCTTGATGGGATTACTATGGGGGATTGTTGGTCTGTGGTTGGTTTGGAAAAACACTTGGATGATGCTCTCCCTCCCCACAACATTACTTACTTGGAGATGACACTTGAGATTACCATAGATAAAGGAGAGTTCGAGGAACTCATGCTTCAGGTATCCATGTATCTTATTTATTTACATTTTATTATATTGTAATAATTATTAGAAACATTATCTTGAAGAGTTGTAATTATCTATTTACTTTGGATTGACAACAGTAGTTGTGGGTATGTATCAATCGTGGTTGGTTAATTGTAATTACTTTCTATATTTGTAATATGATGTGTTTCTATTGAATATAGTGATTAATGATGAATGATGTAGCATGATTCATTTACATTTATCAAACAAAGAGTATTTTATATGGTCAATATTTATTTTCTCATGGTGTAATCTATCTATAGTGTAAGTATTTAAAAAAATAAATTTTATTTTTTGTATTTCTAGGTATAACCCAGTGGGTTTGTTACATTCATTTGAACTAAATATTTTAGGGTTGATACCACAACAAAAAAAACAAATATCTATGAATTCTTGGATTTGATTGCATCTTAGGATCCCAACCCTCCACATGTCATGATCATGTAGCCTCAAGGTCATTGAGTTCATTGAGTGACCAATTTAGATTATACCTTCAAATGTCTCTTGTGAATTACATGAATGTGTTGGCTTCATAGTTGTGATTTTTTTATGAGGTTTGAGTGCTCTCCACCTTCACATTTGTCATAACAATATGGAAAAATAATATATGACATGTGTCTTTGCTGAACTATCCATTTGTCTTTCCCTTTGAATTATACATATGTTCTTTCAAATTGAAACATGTGGCAAATTTTTATTGCCTCACAATCACATGATCATGAAGAGCCTTTAATATTGTGAATTCCTTCATTTGTTGTATATGGATATTTTGAATTATTTTTTTCACTGCATGTTCCTTTAACATATGCACTTTTATCTTTTCACTCATCATGACCATGTGGTAAGATTATGTATATTGTGCCTTCACCAAATTTTAAGTCTTCATCCTCTCTTATATTTGTTGCATCCATTTCAAATGATGAATGTAGTAGCTTATAATTAATTCATAGTCATGGAGTCATAAATTTTTTCCCATATCTTAATTGACTATCACAACCCATAAATAGATTATATTTATAACCTCCAATTTATGCCTCATTTATGCCCATGCCTTTCCATGTGGGGAGTATAACGGGATCACACAATTTATGCAGTCATGGAGTGTCCTTATTGCCTTTCAATGTGGCATACAAGTTACATAGATCTATTATATATTATTTTATCCACTTTATATTTCCATGTTTCTATAATTTTTTCTTGTGCATAATAAACATATTGAAATTATATTCAAAACATGCATTAAAACACACACCACTTTAATGAATTTTATGATATATAAAGAAAATGCATGTCAATTATCCAAGGGTCATGGTGTCACAAAATGCCATTTTTGTTTTATGGTGACATTTTTAAAAAGTAAACTATGGTTAATGTTTTAATAAAACTTGCACTATTAATCTAATACATGGTGATTAAAACATAATCACGAGATCATGAAGACTTAAACATACCACTGAAATATTCATGATAAAAAATAATACACACATAATCCAAATATAATCATAGAGTAATTGAGGTAATAAAATTTAACTTAGCTTTGACATAAAGAGAGGCCTTCCTAGACATCTTAGAATATGCAATTTGTTTTAAATTATGGCTAGGTCCTCTTATTACAAAGATCTCAAACAATATAATAAATTGAACCTAGAATTTAGGTATATGAAAGTGGTAGTGGATAAACTTAAGTTTTTAAAATAATTGTGTGGCCAATTAAATGAATTCAAAAACTTTTTTTTACATACCTTGGTGTCTTAATTGGCCCGAGAAAACAAGCCAAAAAATAGTGGGAAGGAGTTTTAAGAAAAAATATGTACAGACTTAACTTGTGGACCCATCGTTGGTTAAATTTAATAGGGAAATTTATATCAATTAAAGTTTGTGTTAAATTATATCCCTCTTTATCTAATGTCTTCCATTAATTATCCTACTAATATCATCAAAATTATTGAAAAAATCATTCATTCCTTTTTTGGAAAGGAGATAAAGTTCACAAAAGGAATAAGATTCATCTTGTCAAATGGGATGTTGTTTGTCTTCCTAAATGATAGGATGGACTGGGCATTAAATACATATCTATATTTCCTCAAGTTTATTTTACTAAATTGATATGAATATTTATTAGTGAGAAAGACTCAATATATATTATAATTATAGTGAACATATTTTAGTCACTCAATTTTTTTCATAAATACTTATTAATGTCATTTTTGGGCCACTTTCACTTTAATTGACTTGAACACTTAATTTGGACCTGTTTCACCACATCACTCTATCTTAAATACATATATGGATGTATCCCTCTCTAATTTATTATATTACACATACATAAATGTTAAAAATTGTTAAAATCTCCTCTAAACATTTGTACAAACATTCTAGATCCCGTAATTCACATATTTGCCTTCAAGACAAGATCAACAAGTAGGGGACAATAGTGACAGTCAATTTTCTCCCTTTTGGGTTGATCCTATCCTTATCCCTTATAATAATAAATTTTCAAATTTAGCCCCTACATGATAGGTTGGTATGCATTTTTAGGATAGGTATCGTGAGGATTTCCCATTTGGATTAATATAAAGTCACATCTAAGTCACCTATTCAATCTATTAGAAATTTCAATATTTAGGCACACTTACACTATTGAATATTGAGAAAAACTTCCCTATTATTTACAAATATGATTCTAATCATTTTAATTAGTCCTTAACCAAGTCAAGAGCTTGTTTTATCCATGTCAAGTTGATCATTATCAACTATTTAATCCATCTCTATATGTATTCATGTAGCAAAAGGAACAATAGTTCATGAAGAACACTGAGTGGAAGAACTATATGGACTTGATTTACCTCAAATGAGAATAAGATATGTACTCAATAATCGATCATCATGGGGGTGATTGGGGTTAGCTTAACACATTACACTTCTTATTTTTATATTTTAAAGTTTTTAGCTATTGCAAGCCCTATTAGGGTTTTAATTTTAAGAAGTCATTTAAATGTCTTTCACATGCATCTAAAGGTAAAATTTATACACATAGACATGTTTTAAGCAATGATAGATGATCATGTCTTGCTTTCACTATTTTGTTGGTAGAGGAAAAAATTGACCAACAAAGGAAAATAGTGACAGTTGATCCTATCCTTCATTAGTCTCAGGCACTATTCCTATGACACTTTTAGAATCAGTCTTTGTTGATCATTTATAGTCAATGTTTAGTCACACACATACCTACATATAGTAAATAACTAAGTCTTTTGTATTTTTATTAGTTATTCTTATTTCATTTAATTGTGCCTTATTTATTTCAGGAATTTGATTTCATTATACTTGTTGTAAGTTGATTTATAACATTTTCTATCATTATATTCAGTTTATCTGAATTAGGGTTAATTCATTTATAAATTTTAAATTCTGATAAAACACACATATATTGCAAGAAGACCCACTCAAATTATTCTCTCTAAGAATGGAAGGATCTCTAATAATTTTGCTATGTGGCTAAACATGTGTGATGCTATTTATCTTTTCAAAAAGGGTTATTCATGGTTTTTTGGAAATGAGAAGTAAGTGGACATTTAGTTAGATGACATAAATGTAATGACTCATTTAGGAGAAATTTTAGAGATATCATGAACTCGTGACTTTTTTAGAAATCAAGGTGAGTGTAAGGTGGTTAATTTTTTCAAGAGGGACAACCTTCATGGTACTTTGAGAGGTTATAACATAGAGATGTGGGAAGACTAGAACATTGATGTAGGGGAGATGAAAAAGGAATATAAAATATCATTAAAACTTTTAAAAGATCTGAATACCAAGGAAATTAAGAGTCAATATGAGGTAATGTGGTAATCCTTACATAAATATGGGAAACATCATGTGCAACAGGGTTATAACTTGATGTTGACACAAAATTATAGCTAGATGCTTATTAAGAACAAAATTTGGGGGAAGTTCTATGATATCAAATAAATTCCTAAAAAATATTTGTTTATATGGACTTTTTCCCACAAAGTGATTATGTTTGCTGAAAATCTAAGTAGGTGGGGTATCCATGGTACCTAATTTTGTACTCTATGTAAGAAAAATAATAAAGACATCTATCACCTCTTTATTCAGTGTGAGTTTTATATTCAAGTTTGGAATTATGTATGGTAGATGATGGGATTATTAATTTATATTCTAAACATAATTTTATGTTGTTCTATGTCTATGATTGATTGGACTAGTAAGTACCTCTTTGGATTTAAAGTAAAACCATTGCTTAAATATTTGTGATTTTTTTTCCAAGAGTTGTTAACTCACACATATGGATGTAATAAATCATTCCATCTTCAAAAATGCTAGTGTTAACCATTTGAATTATTAGCCTATGTTATAACACTTATAAAGCTTTTATTTTTTTACTTTATAATTAAGAATAAAATTCAAATCAAGGTATGGAGGTCAAGGTTTCAAAGCCTCAAATTAAGAATAAGGAAGGACCACTGGTATTCCACTAGGATTCTCATCCTTTATTTTTTGATGGCACCTCCAATAACAACCTAGGTATTTTTTGGGTTGGGGGATTTATAATGGATGGAAAAAGTAAAATTGTATTTGAGTTTACTAAAATATTGGGAAATAATTGTTAACTTGCACATATGGATGGATATAAATCATTCCATTTTCAAAAATGCTAGTATGAACCATTTAAATTGTTATCCTATGTTATAACGGTTATAAAGCTTTTATTTTTTTACTTTATAAATAAGAATAAAAGTTGAATTAGAGTATGGAGATCAAGGTTTCAAAGCCTCAAATTAAGAATAAGGAAGGACCACTGGTATTCCACTAGGATTATCATCCTTTATTTTTTGATGGCACCTCCAATAACAACCTAGGTATTTTTTGGGTTGGGGCCATTATAATGGATGGCAAAAGTAAACTTGTAGTTGCTTTTACTAAAGGATTGGGAAAGAATTCAAATAATGTGGTTGAATGGTTGGCTCTCTCTAGAGGCTTAAATATTGTTATTTTGGAAGGTATTTAAGTGATGAGAGTCTCTAGTGATTCAATGCTGGCCATTAAGTCAATGTCATGCATGTTAAAGGTAGACAACCTTGCTTTAAACTTGATTTTATAGGAAATTAAAAATTTATCTTGGGTTTTTTCCTCATCAAATTTGAACATATTAGGAGTTATAAAAAGTTGATGATTCCATTGCTAATGATGGTGTTAAACTGAGCCACATGGTGTTTAATATCAATAGATGTTAGAGTTTCATTCTTTCCTTTTCTTGTCTGTTTAATGTGGTTGTTTGTTAAATTTTCCCCCTCCTTGTTGAGTTATGATTTCAAGTTGAGGTTGGATGTAATTCTTATTTTATTTTCATATTATGTATATTTTTATATATAAAAAAAATTAATGTCAAAACCTAGATGGACTACAATGTGAATGGGACATAGAATGTGCCACAAAAATGAGATTAACTTAGAAGAGAAAAGCTTAAATTTATCCTCTTCTATTTTTTTGATCTGGTTCATATTTGATTTCTAAAAAATGAGATAAAAGATGTATTTTGACAATATAATTAATATGTCAATTTATAAAAAAATGGGGTATCTAATTCTAAAAATAAGTGGGCAATGTTGGTCACACCAAATGGTGACTATGAGGGGAAAACACTATTTAGTGTTTAGAACTCATAATTTTCTAGTTTTATCTTTAATGAAAAAAATTAGTCATGTGATACAAATCTATATTTTTCATAAATATGTGAAATATTAATTTCATAGCTATCACATAATGTACTAGGTCTATTACCTTTTAAAGAGTCAAAGCGTGTGTAATGATTCATTTAATTTATCTTGAGGAATTTTGATATGGCTTAATAAAAATCATGTGATCAAAATTTTATGAGGGTATTTTATTTTATAGGGAATGGAGGAAGGTTTGATATCAATCTATTTCTAGCTAGGAGTTTATAGACCCATAAAATTTACTTTTAGATCCACTCTAGGCCTTGATTCATTGCCAACTAGGCATCCACATCCTTGATGGAGATTACCCAAATCACCTTTTTAGGAGATAATTTTAAATTTTATTTAAATATTTCATATTCTAATTTCATTTTAATTTTGTGAATTTATTTCATAGAGCAACTAATATAGGTGGGTATAAGTATTATCAAAATAGTTTAGTCTTAAGTGATATTTCCTTTTATTTCTTGTCCTTCAAGAAAGTACCTATTGTGATATAGTGCAGTCATGACTCTTTTTCAATGTAAATAATTTTATTTAATTTATGAGAAACTCTAATATAAACTTTAATCTCTCTATGAAAATATAATAAATCCATACATGACATTGGTATTCATTCAAAGTTTTCATTCCTTTCTAAAGTTTTTCAACATTTTCATAGTGATTTTGTTAGGTTGTGGAGCAAAAAGCTTCACTGTTATGCAAATGGTGGAGGTTGCTGAGTGTCAAAGTAACTGATGTCAGTCAGGCCAATCGACATCGGTCATATTTAGTGTACACAGTAACCAACATCGGTTAGGGGTCAGCTGACATCGGTCAGATAGGAACCGACGTCGGCAACCTATGTGTGTGCGTGCGTTTACATGCGTCTCCAGAACTAGTCTAATTTTAGACGGACAGTTAGTTTGCATGTAAAGACTAATTTTAGTCTTGAGTTTGCATTTCTAATTATTGTTTGTTTTGGGATCTATTTAATAGACCTATGGGGCTGTATTGTAATCAAAGGACAAGTCTAAGGACAAGGATTATATCCTCAACTTGAAGGCAAGAACAACAATTGGGTTGGTTGTCTCAAGGAGTGTAAGATCAGTTGATCTACATGTTGTGCAAGATCAGGGAGATTTACATGGTAAGTAAGATCAGTTAGATTTTCAGGTGTGCAAGATCAAGGAGATCTACTTGGAGTACTTGGAGTACTTGGTGGACTGGTATTATAGGCAAAACAACTAGTTGAGTTGATTGTCACGAATGACTGGTGGAGGGAACAACTCTGTGTTTGAGTTGGTTTGTAATTGAGAGAGAGAGAACTCTTGAGGGAGAATTACTGTACATCTGAGAGGTGTGGGAACAATGTAATTTCTTCATTGTATTTCCTTCTGGAAGAGTGTTAATACAAGATTGTATTGTCTCTCATATTCTGTGCCGTTTCTGAATTCTAGTTACTTATTACTTCTAGTTTAATTTCGTGTTTAGTTGCTTATACAAAAGGTAATCAAGTTTAATCTTAGAGGTGGATCCAGAAAGTGGTATCAGAGCTATGTTTGTGTTGTAGATCCTGACAAGTTATATCAGAGCTTGGTTCACTAACAAGTGGTATTAGAGCCTGGTTCAGAGCAGGTTAGTGTTTGTTGATTACAAGTCACTCACAGGGGTTTCTGTTTGAGTGGGAGTAAAGCAATGATAGAGGAAAGTAAGCTAAGAATGGAGAAATTCAATGGCAAGAATTATCAGTTATGGAGGATGCAGATAGAAGATTATCTATATCAAAAAGATTTGTACTTACCGTTGGGTGGGGTTGCATGCAAGCCCACAGATATGAAAGATGAAGAATGGAATGTTCTTGATCAAAAGGCTCTGGGATCTATAAGGTTGAGCCTAACATCATCTATGATTTACAACTTATCACATGCAAAGACAACGGTAGAGTTAATAGAATCTTTGGCAAATTTATATGAAAAACCCTTAGCTTTGAATAAGGTATTTCTTATGAAGCAATTATTTAATTTGCAAATGCAGGAAGGTGGATCGGTACATAGTCATCTTAGTGATTTCCATGGATTAGTAAATTAGTTAGTTTCAGTCAATATAGATTTTGATGATGAAATTAAGGCTCTCTTAATCTTATGCTCTTTCCCTGAAAGTTGGGATAGTTTGGTAATGGCAGTTAGTAATACTGTGTCTGCTTCAAATATCTTGAAAGTTGATGATGTTATTAGTGTAATCTTGAATGAAGAAATTCACAGGAAAAGCACAAGGGAATCATTAGGTAATGATTTAAGTGTTGAAAGTAGGGGAAGGCAAAGAGAGAAGAGCAAGCAAGGAAAATCAAGGTCAAAGATAGGAAGTAGATCCAAATCCAGAAATGGAGGTATAACCTGCTGGAACTGTGGAAAGAAAGGGCATGTAAAGAAAGATTGTTGGTTGAAAGAAGATCAACATGAAGGAAATGAAGAAGCAAAATATGTAGGTATTATTGCACATGATGCTCTTGTATGTTCCTTGGATAAAGTGGAATCTTGGGTTTTAGATTCTGGTGCCTCTTTCCATGCAACCCCAAATAGAGATTTTTTTCATGATTATGTCCATGGAGACTTTGGAAAAATTTATTTAGGGGATGGTAAGCCTTGTCAAATGGTTGTCAAAGGGGAAGTGTAGCTAAAATTGTAGAATGGAAACACATGGGTGTTAAAGGATGTCATGCATGTCCCAGTCCTGAAGTGGAATTTGATTTTTGTAAAAAAGTTGGGTGATGAGGGTTGCATAGTAACTCTCACAGCAGAATCTTGGAAAGTTTCCAAGGGTGCACTTGTTTTAGCAAGAGGTAAGAAATTAGGTACACTTAATCTATCTACTTGTATTACTGATTCTCCTTCTATTTTATCTACTTCAAATGTAGATGCAAAGATGTGGCTCTATAGGCTTGGTCATATGATTGAGAAGGGAATGCGTGTTCTTAAGTCAAATGATAAGAACTAGAAAGCCTTGGTTTTCAAGGAGAAGATGATGGATAGAGATCAACTCAAGACGCTGAATAATTTTGAGTAGGGTAGTGTTGATTTGGACAAGTTTATGATCCAAAATGAGCTTGTGGGTAAAAATCATCACTCACAAGAAAACACAGTTATTGACATCAGTCAGGTAAGAACCGACATTGATCAGGTAGAAATTGACATCGATCATGTGTAGACCAAATTCGGTGATGTCAGGTAGGTGGACACCAACGTTGGTCAAGAAATTGACATTGGAAATCAGGAGGAATCAACATCGGTCGAGTGCAGACCGAGGTTGGCTAGAGGTGACTGAGATCGGTCATTGTTAGAATGAATTTTGGGTGGACAGCAAGCTGTCAAAGAGTCTTAAACATCCATGAGGAGGACTGAAAGGGTAAGTAAGCCTCAAATTTGTTATTCCCCTTCTTTATACTACTTTTTGCTCACTGATGGTCAGGAACTAGGAAGTTTTGAAGAGGCAATGCAGGTAGAATCTAGGAAACAGTGGGAGCATGGCATGAATGAGGAAATTGATTCCTTAGAAGAGAACCAAATGGGAGATTTGGTAGAGTTGCCAGCTGGAATGAAAGCACTGAAATACGAAGGTATTCATAGGTTAAAGAAAGGAGAAAATGGATAGGTGAGATAGAAGGCTAGGTTATATGGTCTTGAGCAAGCTGTAGGACAATGGTGTTTAAGGTTTGACGGGTGTATGATAAAGCATGGATTTAGTCAATGTCAATGTGACCATTGTGTTTATTTTACTAGGTTGGATAATATTAGCTACATTATCTTGTTACTGTATGTAGTGTATATGCTTGTTGTAGGGTCACACATGCAGGGAATTGCTGAGCTAAAGGTAAAATTAGTTCAGAGGTTTGCCATGAAAGATTTGAAAGTAGCAAAGAAAATACTTGGCATGAGTATTTATAGAGATAGGGAAAATCATAGGTTAATTTTGTCTCTAGAGGATTATGTGAATAAGGTAGTGGAGAGGTTCAATTTGCAAGATGCAGAATCGATAAACACACCTATGGCTGGACAGTTCAAGTTGAACACAAAACAGTGTCCTAAATCACATGATGAGGTTGAGTACATGAGTACTAGACCTGATATTGCCCAAGCAGTGGGAGTTGTCAGCAAGTTTATGGCCAATCCAGGGAAGGATCACTGGAAAGTAGTTTAGTGGATTCTCAGATATATGAGAGGGACCAACAACAAGGATTTATGCTATGCAAGGTCAAACACTTCTCTACATGGGTATGTAGATTCAGATATGGAAGGTGACTTGGATGATAGGAGAAGCACCACATGATATGTGTTCACTGTTGGTGGTACGGTGGTTAGCTAGATTTCAGAGATGCAAAAGGTTGTTGTAGTCACAATGGATAGCAAGGATAAGAACCCTGCAGAAATGTTAACAAAGCTGGGAACAAAGGAGAAGTTGAATCTTCATTTAACTTATGTTGGTCTTCAAGATTAAACTTGAAGAGGGATACAAGCCAGGAAACAAAATTAGAAGATGTACAAGTATAGGTACAGGTGTAGCTGTTTATCTCCAAGTGGGAGATTATTAGGTTGTGAAGCTAAAAGCTTCACTGTTATGTAAATGGTGGAGGTTGCTGAGTGTTAGAGTAATCGACATCGGTTAGGCCAATCGACATTGGTCATATTCGGCGTACATAGTAATCAGCATTGGTTAAGGGTTAGCTGGCATTGGTCAGATAGGAACTAATGTCGGCAACCTGTGTGTGTGTGTTTGCATGCGTCTCTAGAACTGGTCTAATTTTAGACGGACAATTAGTTTGCATGTAAAGACTAATTTTAGTATTGAGTCTATGTTTCTAATTATTGTTTGTTTTGGGATCTATTTAATAGACCCATGGGGATGTCTTGTAATTAAAGGACAAGTCTAAGGACAAGGATTAGATCCTCAACTTGAAGGCAAGAACAACAATTGGGTTGGTTGTCTCAAGGAGTGTAAGATCAGTTGATCTACAGGTTGTGCAAGATCAGGGAGATATACATGGTAAGTAAGATCAGTTAGATCTGTAGGTGTGTAAGATCAAGGATATCTACTTGGAGTTCTTGGAGTACTTGGTGGACTGGTATTGTAGGCAAAACAACCGGTTGAGTTGATTGTCACAAATGACTGGTGGAGGGAACAACTCTGTGTTTGAGTTGGTTTGTAATTGAGAGAGAGAGAACTCTTGAGGGAGAATTACTATACATCTGAGAGGTGTGGGAAGAGTGTGATTTTTTCATTCTATTTCCTTCTGAAAGAGTGTTAATACAAGATTGTATTATCTCTCATATTCTGTGCTATTTTTGAATTCTAGTTACTTATTACTTCTAGTTTAATTCCGTGTTTAGTTGCTTATACAAAAGGTAATCAAGTGTACTCTTAGGGGTGGATCCAGAAAGTGGTATTAGAGCTTTGTTTGTGTTGTAGATCCTGACAAGTGGTATTAGAGCTTGGTCCACTAACAGATTTCAATTCTTTTGGAAATTAAAAGTGACTACAACATTTATGGATTTTGTTGGACAATGTGATCATAGTTAAAGTTTGTAGTGACTATTTTTTTTGGGATGGACAAAGGGAAGATATTTCTAGTCTCTCTTATTCTACCTTTGGTATAATTTATCTAAATTACTACCTAATCAAAATAAACTAATATAAAAAAACATGAATGAATGAATGAATGAATAATAATAATAATAATAATAATATAGAAAGCAAAGTATCCTAACTAAGCTAATCTTAAACTAGTCTAAATTAGAAATTCCCAATTAAGTATAGAGGGTGGGCTTGGAAACTTTATCCGAAACATTTTCCATTCCATGGTAAACGTAAAATTTTCACATTCATAGTTCTCAATCTTACAGGAATATCCTTATATTATTTCAATAGTTCAATCAACTTCCTCTTTTCAAATTCAAAACAAATCATATTATTATGCTCAATATGTTGATTTTCTCCAAATGTGAAATTAAAATAAACGTTAGCTTTAGATAAATTTACCTCAAAATTTGGTAAAATGCACACATGAAATTATTTTACCCAAAGTTTTGTGATGATGATATTTATAACCTCTTCATGATATTGATATTTTTAAAAATGGACCTCTTATTTTACCTCTTCTTGTATGTATTCATGATGTTATTCTAGATCTAAAATGTGATCATCAAAACTTGTTAAAACTATTTTTTTTGGCATTTAACATTATTTAAAAATCGCTCTATTTTTTCATGACTTAATATATTATATCCCAAATAATATTGCTAGAAATGTCCTTTGTAAGACAATGATTCTTCTTCATTCTCCCATGATTCCTATGGTGCACGAGTTTATTTTACATCATCTTCAAATTCAACATATATTTTAGAAAATCATTCATGTGAAACATATTGATTTGTATTAATGACAAGAATTATTGTTTGTTCAATAAGATGGGTTTTGCATGACTATAAACACTCAATGCAAAAATATATATGATCTAAATGGTTAATCATAGGAAAATTTAGATTTTGTTGAGTTTGTGGAATGTCTAGAAGAACATTTTGAAAGGGCATAGTCCATCATATGGGAAATATTTTTTCATTGGGGATAAAATTGTATGTCTACTAGGATAGCCTATTCATAAGCTAAAACTAATGTATTAATAGTGAACGTTCTTACAAACATGGAGGTAATTGGGTCTAAAGCATTTACATATGTATCTAGAATGATTTCCTCATGTGGTTTATGTTTGATTGGAATGTTATTATAGTTTTTTTGAAATATCTAGTTTAAATACTTTATTGGGTCATTTTGTTCTCTTTTGAGCATGAATAATGATTATATAAAGCATAAAGATCAATCATATAGCCAAACTATAATATGAATGCATCATCTATTTTTTTAGAAATTTTGATTGAACTAGGTATTAAACTTAGAAACCATTCATAAGTAAGATCCTTTAAATCAAATGGAAATGCCTTACAAGATACATCCTCATACTTAACATTCATGACTCCTTGGAAATTTTTATAAGCAAGGACATGTTCTTCAATTATTCTATTTCTACTATTTTGGAATTTGGAAAGGAATTTGAAACATTTTTTGGGAAATCATGTTAGATTCCATATATTTCTAAGGAAAATTAAGAATGCCAAGTCATATTTTATTTTTATGTTTTATAATTTTCTATTTTTTTGAATTTTCTAACATTTGGATAATTCCATAACAAACGTTTAGGTCATTCTTCTAGCTTCAAAAATATGTTAATGCAAGTTTGTTACATAAGATCTAATAGAATACAAACATACACCCTTTCATTTTAGAATCACACAAATATGACCCAAGGCATGAGTTATAGGTTGTGATTCTCAAATGGAATCCTTGGTGAAATAGAAACATGTGCCCAAAAATCTATCAATGGAGGTTCTACTAGTCTTCACCCATGTGATAAAAAAATCCCCACTAACTAACAAAATATGGATATTCATAATGATGTCAAAATGAATAATAACATGAATATTCGCAATTATGTTATTTTACAATGAATGAATCTGATAAACAAACATAAACAATGGAGGGAAGGGTAGGGCATAAAAGAATATTCAAATTTCCACTTAGTTATCCTTTGCTAAAGTAAACATTACATAGTATATGTAGAGTAAAAATTTACTCTACATTGCATTCTATTTTTCAGTCGTGCACCACGAAATTTTGCCTTCACATACTTTGGTCTTAGATGGCAGAGTGTTGAAATAGAGCACAGGCTCTATTTCTCTTTTGATTCATTTTTGTCTAAGTGTTAGAGAAAGTAGAAGCTGACAAGTGTCATCATCTGAGGCATCCTTCTCAATGGAAACTGCCAAGTGTCATCATCCAAGGCACCTTCTATATGTCTTTTGAGTTGGTCAGAATGTGCCACATGTCTCATAGCGGCTCAGTGGAATGTGCCAAGTGTCATCGTCTGTGGTTTCATATCGGCACCCACATTTCATCTCTTTCTAATGAAAGGTTTCAAAAGCTAAGTATCAAGATCAGGTAGAAAGCACCAAGTGGCAGTCACAGAAGGTCTCAATGTTGCTTTTCTAAAAGTGACGGAAGCTGCCACGTACTACAACAAAAGAAAGTGGAAGCCACCACATGTTGCAGTCTGAATTATCTTCATCTTTGCTTCATTGATATAGCAAATACTGTGGTGGGTCCCAAGTTTTGTTTCTTAAGTGAGAGGAAGATGCTAGGTATCGCTGTCCATGTAAATGTGAAATGAGACCCAAATTATTTCTATGGTATAAATAGAGTAAAGCGGAGATTGCCATGTGTCATCTTCTGTAGGTTTCTAAAAAGGCAACTACAAGCAACAGAGATCACCACGTAACCCAGGTAAGAAAAGCAGAGGTTGCCATGTGTCTTTTAATGAAGAAGTGGAGATTGACACCTATCTTGGTGTCCCTTTTAAAAGAAATGCCGTGAATCTTATTATCTTTTAAGCTGTTGGAGTTTTGAGAAAGCGGATAGTGACAAGTGTCAAAGGTGGAACATGGCTGAGCAAAAACACAAAAGAGTATAAGTTATGTGGAAAGTGCTGCGTGTTTTCAATAGGTGTTGTAGAACATGACAAGTGCCATCCTTTGGTGTTTGCTAAAGTAATAAGAGGAAATTGGCTAAGTGTCACCTAGCGTTCAAGAGAAGGGAGCATCCTGCAATCTATTTTAGCCAATGAATTGTGAGAAGATGAAGCATTCCAAAATTTATAAGATATCTTCTATTAGACACTTTCAGTTAGGGGAAGATTTCACTTGGGCCATTAGATTGATAATAAGTAGACAATCTAGAGTGGATCTGAGGCTATAAATAAGGGTGCAGAGGTCACCAAAAAGGGATCCATTATTAGAGAGAATTTTTGAGAGAGAATTATTGTAACAAGTTTAGACTTTCTAGAGCTTTGGCTAAGTAATATCATTTTATTTTGTCTCATTTTCTTGAGTTGAAAGGTTTATATAATTGTATGTGTTTTTGCACCTTTTGTATGACTGGAAGATTCAAATAAGAAGATTGAACCCTATCCCTTTGTTGATATTATCTGTGTCATTTTCAAAAGTAGTCTAGACTATAGATTTTCTAGAGTTGAGATTAGGAATGTCATTTGCTTTTGTCTCCTTTTCTTGAGTTGGAAGGTTTACATAACTATACGTGTTTCTGTGCCTCTTATGTGATTGGAAAATTCAAATAAGAAGATTGAACCCTAGCCTTTGTTGACATTTTATGTATCTTAGCAAAAGAAGTCTATGCTATGAGCCTCTGTTTCTATTGTTTCAATCTTTTGTTTGCTCTTAAATGTAAATGAATCCTACATATAGTCTCATTGTGCTAAGGATTAAGGTCAAATTATATCTCAGGCGCATCACCATAGATTAGATTTTATTTTTTGCATTGTGTTTCTAATTTAAATTCCTATCCCTTTTCCCAGTATCTACTCAATTTAAAGAAGAGCCAACTTCTCTAAAATCTAGAGGTTGTTTCAAGACGCAAGTCCCATATCTTGAAACTTCCCATTGTTGTTGATTAGAATCAAGCACAATTTTAAATCATCAACAGTATATATAGCCAAATGAACTAGTGTTTACCAGATGTAGTGTTCATTTGAATTTGAACAAACACATCACAATTGTCTAAGGATTAAATTTATGAGTATATTTCATAGGAATACTTGACAAGATAATTACTTGCAAAGAAAACACAACACATACATCTACAATAATTAAAATGACAATCACAATTTTTCCACATAGTGATTAGACCAAAAAATAGTTAACCCAAAGAAAACATAAACATACCATATATATTTGAAGATGATAATTCTAAGCTAAAAACATACACAATGTTAATTTGAGTGAGAAATAGAAAGCAAAAACTCACAAAACATTCATAGTGATTTCTCAAACTTGAAAATTGTCTTACAAATATTTTGTGTTACAATAGACTCTATACAAAGCATTTATAATGAAACTGAGTGGAACAAAGTCCTTAACACATCACACCAAATTTAAATTTTCACTAATTTGGCACTAAAAAATCATAATTTAATACTTTGTCACTAATGCATCACATTTTATTTCCAAATTTAATATGTTTGCCACTATAAATTAATGGTGGGTGACATTAATTATGGATTAAATACTATTAGGGTCTATACCACAACAAAATAACTATTTTTGAATTGTTGGCTTTGATCACATATGAGAATATCAAACCTCCAATTATCAAATTCATGCAACATTAAGGTCACAAAGTGACCATTTCATTTTTTTCTTCAATTATATCTTGTGAACTCCATGAACACATTGGATTCATAGTTTTGATTTTATTTTTATTGAGATCCAAGTGATATCCACCTTCATATTTATCACAACCATGTGGAAAAATATTATGTGACATGTGTCTTCACTAATATCCTAGTCTATTTTTACCTTTAACTCTTACTTGTATCTACTTGAATTAAAACACATGGTAAATTTTATTTCCTAGTAATCTTAGGATCACAAAGAATCTTGAAGCTTGTGAATGCCTTCTTCTACTAGGCATAAATTTGCTGAATTATTTTTTTCATAGTATCTTCCTTTTGTATCCAATTGTTTCATAATTTCACTTGTCATGGACATGTGGTAATTTTTTTAATATTGTGCCTTCATAAAATTCTAAGTCTTCATCCTCTCTTGTCTTTATCACATTCATTCCAAATGATGCATGTGGTAGCCTTTATTCCTTCATAGTCATGAATTCACATAATGTTTCTTAGATTTCATGTGAATTTTACATAGTTTGTGGATCCCTTATGTTAATTATCTCCAGTTTATTCCTCATTTATGTCTACATCTTTCCACATGGTGATCATAAAAAGGTCAAACAATTCATGTAGCTACAGTTTTTTTAAATATTATTTTCTCCACTTTATATTTCCATGTGTCTGCACATTTTCCATGCAATTATTAAAAATAACCCAATTATATTAAAAGTGTATATTAAAACACACACCACTATAATAAATCCTATGATATAGAAAGAAAACATGTGATAATAATCCAAGGGTCACATCACATACTATAATTTTTGAAAAGTAAATAAGATTAGTGTTTTCATAAAATATGCACTATAAAGCTAAAACACGACAAGCAAAACATAGTCATGGGATCATAGAGACTTCGACATATGATTTCAATCTTCATAACAATAAAATAATACACATGGAAATTAATTATACTCATGGATTAACAAAGGTCATGGAATGTAACTTGGATTTGACATAAAGATAGGCCATTGTGGATGCATTGGAATATGCATTTTATTTTATACTTTGGCTAGCCCACTCTTCAAAAATATCTCAAACAGTATAATAAAGTGAAATTAGACTTTAAGTCTATGAAAGTGGTTGTAGATAAACTTAGGTTTTTATAAGCATTATTGTGTGGATAATTAAATCAAGTCAAAACCTAGATAAATTACAACATGAATGGGACCTATAATATAATATGAAAATGAAATTAACATAGAAGAAAAAAGTTTGAGTTTTTAATCTTATGTATTTTATAGAAAATTAGATAAAATATGGGTTTTTCCTATGGAATTCATATCTCAATTTGGAAAAAAAGGTGGTCCTCAATTATAAAAATAAGAGGTATGCTAGTCATAATACAACTTGGGTGATGATGGAATCTTAATGTACTAACATCACATGTATGTGCCCGATGGAGGTGGCATGAGATATTTGATTATGTATGAAGCACACAAGGAACCCTCTTCAACATATCCCAAAGGAAATAAACTGATAACATATATGATAAATTTTTATTTTAGCTTAATGTAAAATGTGAAGGGACTAATTATGTCACATGACATTTGGAATTTTAGTGTGTGAAAGAAAAACACAGTCACCCAATAGGATTGTTATTTCCCCAAGACATTCTTGAGTGGAAATGGGATGTGGTATCTATGGTTTTCATTATAGGATTGCCTATAACTTAACGTAGACATGATTATATATTGGTGGTTGTTGAAAAATTAAGAAAGCTTGCACACTTTATTATAATAAAGGACACTTATGAGGCATATAATATTGATTTTTTTATGTGGATCAAATTTTAAGGTTGCATGGTGTTTTGATTAAGATAATTTTAGGTATGGACTCTTTATTCACATCCCATTTTTAGACCATGATTCAACCATATTTGGATAATACAGACACCTAATTTTGGTACTGGCCCTTTTTTATTGAGTCTTTTCCCCATTTTGTGACACTTTGTTCAGTTATATATATATAGACACTTTCTATCCCATAATATACTCTCTATAATTTTCGAGCCCTATAGATGTTGGCTACATAAAATTCATTATTATCTCCTAGTTCAATAATTTATATCTATCCTTGAGTAGAAACCCACCTAGGCAGCCTTATAACATATAAATTATGTAATTCCACATTTAATTATCGACCCAAGGATGTATAAATTTATAAGGGGTTCTATAGAGATGGACTAACATCTGTTTGTAGGTAATGCATTACCTTACTCTAGAAAATTCACCCACATTTTTTAACACCACTTCTTGCTATTGAACCACTTCAAAGGCCATAATATTAGTCTTCTATACTATTTAATCATATCTCTTGAAGACATAGCCCTAAATTTTTAGTAAAAACCCTCAATTGATATAATCCATGAAGGATTAATCCTCCTTCTCACCAAATAAGTAACCCCCATGAGAAGTCAAGAAATCCTCATGGTGGAAAGTATCAAAGAGAAAATATCTTATAAGGACATTACTCCATAGGGCATAAAAAGTGAGGCTTCCCCTTCCACCCACTCATATTAGGGAGGGAAGAAGGAAAAAATAAAATCTCGTGACCCATCTCCCCCAAAGAAGAGTTTTGGTAAAAAAGTCAATAAGAGCCTTCAATTTCAAAAGGGCATAGATAACCCCAATTTAAAAATTCATGAGATAAAGGTGGTAATGGTTTAGAGGAGGGATGAGGACCCAACCAAGCTTCTAGAGGGCCTCAAGTAGAAGTTGACAGAGTTCTATGAAAATTTGTAGAAATTGGGTAGGCAATTAGTTTTATACATGGAATAATGAAATAATTTTAAACAAGAAATTGATGAGTTGAGGGAAGGGAAGGGAAAAAAATATGGTGAAAAGAGGTAAGATAGAGGGAAACCCAAAAGGCAAGGAAATCCTCACCATCATCCCAAGGAGTTAAAACACAGAGAAAGGTAAACATTATCAAAAAAGACTATAGGCTCAGTAGAACAAATAAAAAACATGATGAAAGGCTAAGGGGATAAAACTAGAGGGATGTTAAATAGCAATGAAAATAAATTGATGGGTGATAGTAGGAAGGAAAGTCAATTTGAGGAAATTTAACATGTGGTTGTGTCTATGTGGTTTAGTATAGCTCTTTTTAGTTGATTTTTACTAAATATTTGTGTCTGTCAGGATGGGTTGGCCTTGTTTCATCTTCTCTTATTTGTAATTTTCATGTTAAACGATGGTTTTGAAGTCCTTATAAAACCCAATTTTAACCAATTATATAAAAAAAAATTATGAATGGTTCACACTATATATGTAGCATAACTAATTTGAATAACTAAATAGGCTAACAAAATTTCTTGAAAATAAACACACTAATATGAAATTGAAACACTTTTGTAGAAATTAAAGAACATGAAAGTAAATCAATTGTATATAAAAGGAAACACAATATAGTAGATGTTAAATATGAAATATTGATCTAAGTTGAACTCTTCCCACATAAAGTTAATTTAAATCACATTTTATTGAAATGAAATGGAACTAAATGCTCACACAACATGAAATAAACTATATAAAGGATTGAAAACCAGACCACCGAATCCTTGCAAGTGGTCCCTACCTCATTTGGGATTGGAAATACAATACCCTCATTTTTAGACAAAAATTAACACAAAAATATGATACCTATTAATCTTCTATATGAAATAATAAAATAGTTGCTACAAGTTGATTACAAATCAAATCATAATGCTCTATTCTTTATTTTTCCTATGCTTCCAATTTATTCTCTTCCTATTTATCTTATGATCTGCATCTCTTCCTTATATAAAGAGGCATATGTATTATTATATAAATAATTAGATTTACAACTATGAGATCTCAAAAAACTAAGAAACAAAAAAGACAACTAGGCCTAAAAAATTTAAGGATAAAATAGTTGTTTATATTATAAAAACAACCAAACAAACAATCTAATAAGAGCATAAGGAAAATCCAATAGTTTTCTACCTATCACATGGTTCCTTGTGATGATAAGATAAAATTGGATTGTTTACAATTGAAAGGTTTATTAATTATTAATGCTTATGCATATAGTCACCTAAAACCATTGCTACATTGCATATATATACTATTTATAATATATGTGCATATTATCAAAATATTAGTTCAAAGAGGTAGAAATATAGGGATAAAGGAAAATTATGAAACAAAATAAGTGGTAAGATGATAACCATTTTCAGACCTCAACAAACTCCCTGACTTAAAAGTTTTCATGAACCTTGTACAATCATAATAAGTTCAAGGAGACCTAAATAGAGACATGAAATGCACACATACAATCCTCATGTCACATGGTGTATCATCTCAAATTGAGTCCTAGGGTAAATAAAATTTGTCTTGTATCAACTTATCCCACTTCATTCTTTCTTCTTGTTCAACTAATGACACAATACCTATCCAAGGAGCCATATGAGACCACAAAGCTCAGTCAACAAGATGCTATCTTGAATAATTAATGTACCTATTGACCCTGTTGTTAGTAGATTTAAAGTTATATAATCAAATATGGATTCATTTAATATAGGTTATGGGTGAGATCTTTCCATATTTATCCATTGAGAGCATAATATTATATATATATATATATATATATATATTTGGTTAGATAAATAAGTGGAGTGATTCATTACCTCTTTTTTAGACATTTGCACCACCTTGTTGAATGATGGGTATGAGGTCAAAGTGTTTCATTATTCAATGATCAAGCTGGGCTAAGAGTATTATGATCTAAGGTGAAAGAGGTTAAATTGATTTGCTATACTATAATATTACATTTCATTATTCCTTCTTAGTTCATACCTTAGATATAAAAAAAATCCCTTAACTATATATATACCACAATGACATTTGGGTTCCATGTATTGTCCATGGTTTCCACATAGCCATGCTGGTAAAATTCACAAAGCAAATGTCTGAACTCAAATGAATTATATAAGTAAGCTTTGAAAAAGGATAATGGGGACCCTATTAAATCCTCCCCCCATGAGATTATCCTTATAATTTAGAATTAGATGAATTATTATTTCAAATACAATGAGAATACCATAAAAGGTAGTTACATTGTATCATTTCCATAAAAAAACATAGATTATAGGGATCTTAGATTTTAGGCTAGAAAAAAATTCCTTATATTTTTAAATATTTTCCTCCCTTCATTCCACTTGTTTCTTCAAATCCTTCTTATCTTCTATTAATTGTGAATCTTTTACTCATATTGTAAACACAATTCTAATTTCAATGTGACAATTATCCTATGAAATTATTTCTAGAGATATAATTACAATGAATACTTGGATCCATCCTTTGGGATGTAAAAACTACTTGAGAATCAACTTCCTTTATTTATTCAGTGGTCACATGTTCAAAAATAATTTTTGTTTTGGGCTCTTAAACAATGAAGGTGTCTTTAGGTTCTTCAATAGTACATATGGTTATAGGATCCTCAATGTTTAAAGTAGTTTCTAAAATGCATTTTAGTTTCCATTATTCTAATTTACCTACGTCTTCTTCTACAATCTTAACCAAGGTGTCCAACTAAATTTTCCTAGCCTCCATCTACTAAATTATAAATTTGAGAGATTCCATTTCTTCATATGTAGCCATACATTTTGAATGTGTGTCAATATTATAATCAGTAAAAATAGGATGATTGTTAATATTTTTCTTCACCATCATGAGTGGATTTTGTAAATGTCCTTTCCTTTTCTTCCAATGTTGAAACCCCTATTTTGCTATGGGTTACTCTTCCATAGAATATTATTCATCCTCTGACTTTATACCACTAGTTTATTCTTATTATTTAATGGTTTACTTTTAAAATAATTCCTCACTTTGTTTTAATTATTTACATTTAGTCCAGTTTATTGTAATTTTTATTTGTTCTCATCAGTGGATATTCCAATCATGATAACTTTCAAAGAGGTATTTTTAGATCTATTTATTCTTGTTTTCAACTCATGGGAACATCTATGGGTCTTACTAGATGATGATTCAGATGTATTTTGTATTTTATAAGGTGTATAGGATGAAGGTACATACCTTATCAAACTTTATACTATAGTTTTTATAGGTATAATTTATTTTTAATGATGTGGTAACAAGATAAAGTTTTTCCAAGATATATCATGTATCTTGTTAATCAACACTTTATTGACTATAAATGTTATAACCCAGTGATGTGTTAAGGTTGTTCCTTTACCCTTCTAGTATTCTAGGGTTATTCTCTACATAAAGTTTAAGAAATAATTGGGTAAATTAACTATGATCTCATACCTTATATGATTTATAAAATTTAGATGAGAAGTATAGATAAGAGATTGCCTACCTCTGCAAGATATACACTTGGTGATGAAGATGGTATTTTTGTTCCCTAATAATCAAATTACAATAATTCTCATGTTATATATAATCTTGCTCTAGCATCTGTGGCTACATGTCCAACTAGTCATATTTCCCTTGTCACTGGCAAACTGGTGACCTCAACCAAAAATTGCTCCACTAGAATTATCTCTAAGCCTTTAAAAATAATAGTTTCATCTTGAAATATATAGGGAAAATGATTTGATAGTTTCTAAGGTCAAATCCTTAAAATTCATCTCTCATTTTTAATCAACATGCATATTAGAATATATCCAAAATTTGTGGATAGTTCCTTAAGACCGTGTGGTTACAAGGTTCCAATCTTATAACATTTATCCCCATTAAATCTTCTTTACTCTCATTGGTTCAAGATTCAAATGTATAAATATTTGTCAATTCTCTAATGGAGGGTTTTAAGAATGTGGTGACTATATAGTGGCCAAATACTAGTTATGGGATTGACATGGAATGTTAAATGACTATTTTCTTAGATCTTGAGTGTTGACAAAGTATTAATTAGATCTTATTAGTATGTTCAATCCATTATACCTTGATACACACATGAATTAATTTAATTCCTTGAAAATAAGCATGATAATAAATGGAATGATTTTCATGCCAAACTTAATCATGCCACTTGTTATCAAGTGAGATGAGTAGTTAGCCATGGAAAGGGATATTAAGCATGCAACCAATTAGATTTGATAGGTTAAATTAATGAAAAGAAATATTTGAAAAGGACATGGGTGTGACATGAGTATGAAAGATGTGACATCTATAAATCTAAAAATAGAATGTAAAAGGATCTTGTGATGTCATGTGGGAAGATGGGAGAAAATGTATGTTGACTAAGTATGCCATGGAAATAGAGTGCAATGGGGTGATTTTCATGGGTGGATAGGTAATAATGATAACACATAATATACAAAATATACATATCATGATTAAACATATCCTAAATACACTACCCTAAATTACTAACATATTTACCTAGATTTTGTAGTGGTTGACCAATTTTATTTTTTGCTAAAGGTTTACACAACTGCATATAGGTGGCACCATGGAATCATACCAATACATATATTGTCAGTAAACATAGACAATGGGATGTGATGACATGGGATAGTTAAGATTCAATGAATAATTTGTCTTAGTGAAATCTTACTTTGTAAGATCAAGAAATGCTTCCTTATCACCATGACTATTGGTATAATTTTATTGGGAATGTTCAAAGAAGTGTGAGATAGTGAACATATAAATTATGAATCAACCAAAATCTAAATATCCAATAAATAATGAGTTAGCCATATGTTTCAAAAAATTGAGAAATGGAAACCAATGAGTGTATACAAGATCAGATAATAAATCAGTTCTAGTGGCTATAGATCATCTAAAGGAAGGTACCCAGGACATCAAAAATTAGTTAGTAGTGGCTGGAGGTCCAAGTAGAGACCTATTACCATTATTCCCAAGAAGTTCATAACCAACAATATGAGTGAAATAAAAAAATATGTAGCCTTTAAGAGTGGATGGGGTAATCTGTAACATGGTAGTTTGGATCCAAAACATAATAAATGAGGAGCATGGATTTAATATTATTGAAAATTCACCTTGTGGGATGGATAATGTTATTTTTGTTGTAAAGAGAGCCTAAAATATTGTATATTTACCAATAATAAAGGTAGAAAGACCCATATTTTATAACAAAGGTAATTTAGCCTATAATGGTAGGATAACATAACAATAACATAAACTAATAAAGAGTGTAGGGTAGATTGCTTTATTGTCAAGTTTTTAATTTTTAATTTTTTTCCAATGTTTTTTCCCTTGATCAACTAGCAAGCTTGTTTTCTAGTCAATATTTTTACCCAGTACTTGGCCAACCATCAAGCTAGTTTTCTAACCAATACTACCAACAATGCCTGAGGGTTTTCATTGTTGATTTATTATTAGTATTTTTAATATTTTTATTGATGACATCATGAATATGGTGATAGAGACCATGGTAAAACCTCTATAATATCCAATTTAACATTATTTTTAAGGGTATAAATTAATTCCTCCTTTATCTGGGGTTTGTTGTATAATTTTAAGTGGTGAACATTGGCCAATAACCTAAATATATTAGGGTCAACAATACATAAATTAATTGATCCATTATCAAATACCTTCTCAAATTCATATGCTTCAAGCCAATAGGCTTGTGACTTACCTTTATGATCTTTGCAATTGGAATAAAAAAGTAGTGCCCAATCTCCAGCTTAAAACATGCTTGTATTGATGAAATTATCATGCCACAAGGATCTTTGATTTTGAAAAATCTATATATGATTAAAGGATTTTGTAAAATCTCATCTAAAACATTATTTTGAGTGAGATGTTGTTTTTGAGCTTTAAATAATTCCAAACCAAGTTATAATACAATCCTTAGACTTTTGATCTCAAATTATATAGGGAGAATAACAAGTTTACCATAAACCAATTCATAGGATGTAAACCATGTAGTGGTTTTCCATGTGGTTTTATAGGCCCAAATATCCTCTAGAAGATGAGTTGTCCAATCCTGATGGTGTAAGGATACTATTCTAGTCAAAGTGTTCTCCAATTATCTATTTATGACCTCTACTTTACATTGAAATGTACATGATACAAATTGGACTTTTTATAATGTAACTCATACTCATAAACAAGAGTTATAATCAAATCTAATGTGAACTAGGGCCATTGATTTGTGAAAATTTCTCTTGGGACTCCATACCTTGTGAAAATATCCTCATACACAAATTCAACAATATTTTCATCGTGTGCATATGTGAGTGCCTTGACCTCAACCCATTTGGTAAAATAATTAGTACAAACAAATATATACTCATTCTAATTAGAATAAGGATTTATAGGACCAAAAAAGTTTAATCCCCATTTATCAAAGGGTTAGAAATCAACTTTATATTGAAGAGGCATCTTATTTGTTCATGTGGATTTCCCCATAGGTTAACATTTGTCACATGGTTTTGTATATTATTTGGTATATTTGTGAAAAGTAGGCAAATAGTACCCTATTGTGAGAATCTTAATGGTAAAAATATTCATTGAAAAATTACCCCTATATGGTTAATCATGAGACACTCAAATAATTTTTAATATTTCATCCTCTCTCATACATTGAAACATGACTAAGTTAGGCCCTATGTAGAAGAGATAACTTGATACTAAGAAAAAATAGTACTATGAGTAACTAGGTTGTCTTTATCTTGGTGAAAAATGATGTGGAAATTTTCCTACAACCGTATAGTTAGAAATATCTGTAAATGAAGATGTTGTTATTGAAATAAAAAATAAATGTTCATTTGGAAAGGAATCAATAATCTATAGAGTTTTCTCAATAGCTATTAGATGAGAAATAAAATCTTCAACTACATTATTATTTACAGGTTTATCCACAATGGTAATATTAAATTATTGAATTAACAATAACCATATAATAATTCTAACCTTCATTATCGGTTTATTCATTAAGTATTTAACTGCATAATGATCATTATGTATGAATATAGGATAAAAAATTATATAATGATTATTGATAGCATAAATTACAAAAAAAAATTATTTTTCCCTTATCATGTTGTTAAGCTCCACACGTGCAACATTATTAATAATGAAGTAGATAAAATAGTTCAACTAGCTAGAATTTTGATAGGAAAACTAAAAGTGTTATGTCAAATGCGTCCATGTGAATATGTAATGGTAGCTTCCAATATGGTCATTTTAGCACATGTGTTGATATTAAGATATTTTTAAGAGCTTGAAAAACTTCTTAGAATTCATTAATTTATTTAAATTCAACATCTTTAGTTATCAAAACAAATAAATGAGTTGTAATATTACTAAGCCTTTGATAAAGCATTTGTAATAACCATGCTAAGAAAGCTTTTAATATGTTTTTTATTTATGTGGTGTTGGATAGTTCCTGATAACTTCAATCTTAGCTGCATTGAATTATATTCCCCATGGTAAAATATGATGCCCTAACATAGTACCCTTTATCTTTAGCATCTAAAATTTATTGTGGGTTAATAAGAGGCTATTAGCTTGGCAACACTGAAGAAAATTTTCCAAATTTTTGATGGATTCTTCATATGAATCTCCATAGATGGTAAAATCATCCATGAAAATTTCCATGAAGTTGTGAGAAATATATGAAAAAATGCTTATAAAAACCCTTTGAAAAGTGGTAGGGTCATTGTATAGATTAAAGTGAAGAACATAGTAAGCATATATTCCATAAGGAAGCATGAAAATATTTTTATCTTGAACCTCTAGTGCAATTTTGATCTGATTGTATCCACTAAAGTCATCAATAAATGAAATGCATTTTTTTTTCTAGAAAGGGTGTCAGGGAATTAATCAATGAATGGTAAGGGAAAGTAACCTTTATTAATGTCATTGTTAATTTTTCTATGGTATAAACAATTATGCATTTTTCCACATTTTTAGGTACAATGACTAGGGGAAAAACCCATTGGCTATTAAAGATGGGGTAGATGAATCCAGTGTTGAGAAGTTTTTCAATTCTATCTTAATAATCTATTTAACAATGATATTCATCCTCATTTATGATTAGTGGATGGGTTTACATTAATTTATAATATAAAATGGTGAGTGCACGATTCTAAGTGTATATATTTCATATCATGGTAGTCCTATGTAAAGGTAGTTTTTTGGCTTTGAAACATGGAAAATAACTCATTTTAGCTGATTTATTATGTTGAGTGTTTGGCCAAGAGAAATTTTAGTTACCTTATAAAGTGAGGCCATATGTTTAGTAACACACATAAGATTATCTAGACTACATTAATGTGGTAACAATTGGTGAAAATTAATAATATCATTAATACGATCCTTACTCTCATTAGTAAATATATGTTTGACAAGGCATTCCAAGTATGAAATATAATTAGGTATAGTTTGTCCTTATATAAATTTTGTATAAATTTTGAAATTATTATGTCCTTTTATAGTGGTTTTATAGATAAAATACAATCAATTGTAAGGATATGCTAAATGGGTGTTTGATCATTCTCATCTATTTTCAGCTAAACGGGTTGTTCTGATTCCAATGAAAGCTAGGAAAGATGGTATAGTACTAGTTTATTGGTGTTACTCCCATTAGATTTGGCCATGTTTCTTTACTGACAATTGATTTTTAATCAAGGTCTACCTAGAATGAGGTCGTACCCTCCTAAAATAGCCTTTAGATGCAAATCATAAAATTAATTGGGTAGTCCCATGAATCAATAGTGACAATATTGTCCTCAATCATCAACAGTGATAATAATGTTTTCCATCACCCCCTTAGGGAAAAGAGTATATTTATCTACCATTTTTAGAATAGTTGGGGTTTGGATAAGGCCATCTAGATTAAGTTTTTCTATGGTTTCCTTATTCATAACATTAATAATACCTCCTAGGTTGATGAGAGTGTTTGGATAAGGAATAATGAGATAAGCACAAATACTAGTGGGCTATCAAGGTCAGATTATTTAAGAGATATAATGTTTCCAAACATAAGAACAACCAATTGTCTAACAATGTTAACATTTTGAAGATATTTATTCATCCCATCAAGTTTATATAAGAATAATTCTTAAATAAATTTAGTGTAGATGGTCAAAAATTTAATTACTTCAAACAAAGGTATACAAAAACACAAATTTTTAAGTTCCCCCCAAAAATCAAATTTTGATGGGATATCATTCCTCATTTCAGTAAGGTGATCAAGAAAAGTAGGGTTTATAGGTATAAAGGATTGTTTGATATATTGGGCTTAGAGTTGGGTTCATTATTGGATGGTGGGGATAGGTTAGTTGTATGTTCATGAACCTCCTTAAGGGGTTAAATTATTATATAAGTGGTTGGGTTATGGATAAGCTTCCTTGAATGAACTTTAATATTATTTAAATCCATTACATATGTAAGATATGTCAACATACCACTATATGTAGGATGGGCTGATTTATTATTGGGGTTGGGTGTAAGTTGGGAAGGTAATTGTGGTGGGTAAGGGAGTTGTTGGTTTTGATTTTTAGGTAGTAAAGTTGGTTATTTTTGTCATGATTTATATGTGAATATAGTGTGTTGATTAGGCCAAGATGAGTTTCCAATCCATTATTATGGCCATGGAATGGGAAATTGTTTCCATAACCTATTCAGAGGTTATGGCTGCCATGTTTAGCTTTGAAATTATTACCAATTAGATTGAGGTTTGCGATTTTGTTATTGTCAACTCTAATTTTTGGGTGACATGTGGGAAAATTGATTTAAAGGAGTGGATCCTTACCAAATATGAGGATGAGAATATGAAAATTATGAATTACAAAATGAAGGATTTGATAGAATACCTAAATTTTGTGGTCTTTATGACCATGGTTACCTTTTGGCCACATAAAATATCTAATATTCATCTCCAAAATTTTTTTGAAGTTAAATTGTGTCAAGGTCCTATTCCATTATGATATCTACCTTTACATGAGTAGGTTGGCATTTACAGTCTGCTTTCTTCTTGCAATAATTTGAGAAATATACTGCTAAAGGTTTTTTTTCTTTTTCTTGTATCCTTCACACATGTAATGTATCCAATTGTGTATCCATATGATTAATAATATATTACTTTATATCATATAACAGGTTACTAAATTCCATCTAAGAAACTCCATTGGTAGCTTTGGATGATGAAGGCAAGGTTCTATTTTTGTGAGTCTTCTATATCATTGATATAGATCAAGTTTTTCATAACTGGGTGATTTCATCAAATAAAAGTTGAGACACATCACCTCTCCCAATAATATCCAAATATTTTAATCATTCTTCTATTATACCTCTTAAAAATAACAATTTTTGAGATTCATGGTCCAAGTTGATTTGTTTAGACCTTTTTAGGCTAAACTCAAAATGTTTCTAAATAGTTTTCCAGTGGTTCATCTAATTTTTGTGACATTATGAAAATTTCATCTTCCCTTGGGTCTTTTACATTGTAATACTATTGATATTTTGAAAGAAAAATTTCCTTCTTGTCTTTCTAATTGGAAACAACATATTTTCCCAATCCCATGAACCAATAAAATGATGCATCTTTAAGAGTGGCTAGAATTAATTTTAGTTTATGAGTAGCTTGATTATAATTATAAATACAACATAAGACAACAAACTAAAAAAAAAGTATAGGGATCTTCTTGGCCTTGTTAGTGTAAGATTTTTTCCACTTTTGGTTTTACCTACACAATTGTTATTTATCTTGATTAGGGTTGTTAATGTCATTATAGAAATACACTTAATGTGTTTTCTAATAGTGAGTTGAGTTGTCACCTTTTTGGTGACCTAATCTCTCACTATATAATGTACCTACTTTGTAATTTTTAACCAAAGAATGAACTAATGGACTAATATGAAGCCTAATTTTACTTTGCATTGATCTCACCTACTCCTAGGGTTCTCATGTAATCTGTGATGTTCATAGATCTTAGAATGATCCAACATGGTATTAGAGCTCTGATCTAACAACCATTTTACCATTTATGAAATTCTTAGTGAGATCTTACCTGCTAGCATTCTTGTTGATTTTCTTGATTTTCAATGGTTTCATAGGTTTGGTGGGATTTCATGAAAATTCATGTAAAATATATAAAATAAACAATGCCATCAGATTCAGAAGGTATCAAGACCTCAAAATCAACTATAAACATGAATATATTTGTGATAACAATTTTTAGCCATTTTTGGAGGTTTCATAGCTTTTTAGTCATTTCACACACACACACACACACACACACACACACACACACACACACACACACACACACACACACACACACACACACACACACACACACACACAACAACAATATTATCAATTTAGGGAATAATTTTATGGTTTTATAGTTCTCATATAACACTTTATTAATTTTTGGAGAAGCTATACCAAATCTTTAAATTTCTAGGTTTTTCAGTTTTAGTGGAGTTTCTAACCCCTGTAGGTAGTTTTATTTGTCAAAATTTTGGTGGTGGGAAAATTGGTGTGGGTGGATATTTCAACATTGAATTACATTGAAAACTCTATCTAAAAGTTTTCCAGAGCCTAGTGACTATGCTCATAGACCTTACAATACTTGATGCCTCTACTTACATGCCCTATGGATCTCGATGGTCTTCATCATAAACCCTAAAAAATATGATGACCATGCTTTCAACACCTATATACCTTTAAGAACCTTTTATTAGTGTCTATAAAACCCAAAAACTTGCTTAACATACCATCAAATCTTGATAATGTGCTTACCACACCTATGGATCCCAATAATGTGTGGTGTAGACCATCAGATCCCCTCGAGTACACAAACATTATGTGGAACTTGACACAACTACACACATAACCTTTGGACCCCAACATAGTTTCAAGTAGCATCACTAGACCATGACACCTATGTAGGAACCCTCATCATAATCTAACCCTCTTGCATGCACACACTATGGGTTTTGACCACTGCAAAAATAAACCAAAAATTTTGACTACCCCTTTTGCATGTTGTGACATCTTGGAGGTCATTAAATTTAATCAAGTGAAAAGTGTAACTATTCATTTGAAATTTGGAGTGGGTGGATATTTTTTAAGCGAGCTCAATTTTTTAAATGACCATAAATTTTGATCGATAACTTTTTTGAGTGTCATTTTATTTAAAAGTGCCTATTTTTTGTGCTCTACATATTGATAACATTTTTAGGCCCTCTACATGTACCTATTATTCATAAATGTTATCTCTTGGATACATTATCAATTAATCTTGATGTCCCTCTAGTTATTTCATACTTATGTAAAAATTACTCAAGATGCATTCTCAATTATTTCTGACATCTATAAGAGCATGATTGCATTTATAACTTTAGGGGGGGTCACTACTAAAAATTATAAGGGGTATTGTGTATTATTTTATGTCTCTTCTATACATTCTCATTTTCTACATTGTGTTGATTCTTGCACTTATTGCTCATTTGAATGCATTATTAGTTATCCTCGACATTCTCTTCATGAGTGTGCATTGTTATTATAACTAGAGGTCATTACATTTATTTTATGTAGTTATGCACTTCTTTGGTGTCTTCTCTCAATCATGTAGAATAAAGTTGATTTTACTCTAGTGATTCTTCTTGGAAAGAGAAACTATGCTTATTAGCAGTCTTATATGGAACACTTGTTCATGAAAAAGGGGAAAGAATCATCTTCCATTTATATATGGATAGATTCATACTCCCATTAATTATAACAAGTAAATTAAGTGGGTTAACACTTGTGATGAGGTTCATAGTACCTTGATGATACACATTTCAAGGGATCTACATCACTATATGTAACTCACCATGTGTTCCAACACTATTTGGCATATCCTATAATCTCTTTTCAAATATCCTATTGAGATTTATATCACTCATAGTCCTCTTGTTCCTATCATCTCTTCAAATACTATTTTACTCTCTCCTCCTACTCCTATTTCTTATGATGACACATTCATGGTAGACAATGCTCTTATTTCTATTGACCCACCACTATAAGATGAGATTATGCCATACCTTAACTATCCTATTGCAGATTCTACTTTTATTCTTGTTCATGATGTTGTTCTTCTAGAGCCATCATATATTGGTACTTTTGAGGATTATATTGTTTTCAATTAGAGTATACCTATTGAGAACATCAAAGACTCGTCTCTTCCTATAGATATTCATTATATAGATCTATGTGATTTATATGTGGTGTAATATTTAGTTTTGAGGGTTGTTGAGCCATTCCCTCCACTTCACATGGACATTCCTTTAGTGAATGTTCCAAACCATTTTTATTCATCAGACTCATCTATACTTGATGATACTTCTGAGCTTGAACACATCTCTGATATTGATGACTCTTCTTTTAACACATATGACTACTATAGTGATAGGGATACACCTCCACCATTTCCTTATCACATTAAAAATATTGAGGGGTTAGTTATTGATACACTTACCTCTAGTCTACTTTTGATATTACAAGGTACGTGTGTATTGATTTAAGACTCATCAGACATTGAATAGTCTAATATATAGTTACAAGGCATTATATAGTCTATTTTAGCCTGTACTTTTATTATATCATCTCTAAAACAATTACCTAATCTACTATGCATGAGGATCATAATTAATTGTATAAGAATTGCACCTTGGTTGGAGCTCCATTAGGTACTTGGTAGACACATTAATTATTTCAAGGTGATCCAATCTTCATTTCACCTACTTCTGACAAGTTCACTTTAATGTCATTACATTCAGTTCTTGTGCATGATCTTGTCAGATTTATGCCACACTTCTTTTTTGAACCCTACTCAGAGATCTTTGTATTGATGCCTTCTTCATCTTCTACTATGGAACAGGTATAATTATAGTACACAATTTTTATTATTCCTTTAGTAAAGGGAAGAAACATTATTTGATGTAGATTAAACATCTTTAATTTTTAGGTAGAGGATATCATTAGTGACATTACTAGTTTTTAGAGCTATAATTAAGGTAGATTCAACATCTTCTATGGAGACTTCTTGTCTCTTAACTCTATATGCTTTGTGCTTTCAATTGTGGATGTATTTTTGACCATGATTAATATCCTTAGAGCATACACAATTTCTCAATTTGATTTCTTTTTGGAGAGGAGTTTTGTCCTGGAAGTTTTCTCCCTTTCTTTGCCTTATGGGGGTTGTATTGTGCTTGGGTACCTAATCAGGCCTCCTTTTTGAGATCCAATTCTTATACCCACCTAAGATATGATTCAAGGAAGGGGGTGTTAGTTTAGATTTTTTTTCACTTTCAGTTACACCTACATGGTTTTTAGTCAGCTTACTTAGGGTTGTTAAGGTCATTAGGGAAGTACACTTAATGTGTTTTATAATAGTGTGTTGAGTTATTACCTTTTTGGTGACTTATCCTCTCACTATATAATACACCTCCTTTATACTTTTTGGATAAGGAATCGACTAATGGAATAATTTGAATCCCATTTTTGATTTACATTAATCTCACATAATCTTAGGGTTTTCATGCAATATGTGATGTTCAGAGATCTTGGAGTGATCCGACAGATCCATCTCTATAAAGTTGGGAGAGCATATGGAGAATGTTATTCATAGGTGTAACACCTATAAGAGTGGTTATGGGAAATTAAAAAATGGTAGGATAATTAATATATTTTTATTCTTTTTTACTTTCCATGATGTTCTAAACTACTCATGTACTAGAGACCTTTACAACCCACTTATCAAACTCTATCAATTCCTTTAGCCCTAGGTGAGTAATGGATTATGGTATTGGGTTTTTATTGAGGAAAATTAGCTCTTGTGTGTGATGGTGTAAGTTATATTGGGAATTAATTTTAAAACTCAATAAGTATCTCATCATGATATTCTAGCTCAATTGGTATTTATAGTCTGAGGTTTCTTCTTGGGGATAGAAAAACTCAATATTCATTTTTTGAGAGAAGTTTAGGTGGGGGTGGGAGGTTCTTCAAGAATCAGGGGTATAGGGTGAAAATATATGAACTCTTTTAAATGGTAGAAGAATATATTTCTCAGGAGTGTGGGGATCCTTTTGTTCTCTTATTTTAGATTACTTGACTATTTTTTCCAAATACTTATCAGCTGCAACCTCTTTTGATAAGGCTTCTAGTGATTGGTGTGGACTAGATATTATTTCCCATTTGATTCTTATAATGGATGCCGATGGTATTTTTACATTTGATCATGTAAAAAAATTCAATTCCCTAGGCAAAAATACACCCAAATTATCCCTCTCACACTACATGTAACCAATTAATATTCCTTTGTGATTGTTTTTGATTTGTCTTGCACAGGGTTAGTCTTAAAAGGGAAATTTATGATTTATAATTACACTTATACATAAAATAATTTTAATCTATAAATATGTAATGAAATTAATTATGTTTTACACAATAAAATATTATATCATAGAAATAATAGCAAAATATATAGATACACAATAATAATTGACATAAGAGCATAATAATTGATAAATATAATTAAGTCACTTTGAGAGGGAAACCTCCACAATAATGCAATGAGAGTATAAATTGTAATATGATGATCAAATAATAAACACTACATCCTCTATATACCCTAATTAACCATTATTATTACATAGGTTAACCTTACTAAGAACATAGAGAAATGTGACAAGATAATGTAAGAGGTATGTAAGCCACAAGTTAGCCACACACATCTCTAGAAAACCATAGGTTAAGGGATTAGCATGCCCATCCCCTTCATAAAAACATTTTAATCAATGTTAAATCAACCCCAAATGTTTTTTTAGGAGTGTTTCATCCTCCCATGTTGCATATTCATAATGCATATTCTTCCATTTGATCAAATATTCCTTAATCACTCTGGTTAGTAGTTACTTAGTGTGCATTTAATATCAAAATAACCCTACCTTACTCATCCAATTTAGGTAACTAATTTTGAGTATAAAATGTGTTAAATTACCTTTCTTCAAACTATAATATACATGGAATAATTTATGTATACAAGTGGATTGGGGTAATTCCAATTTGTAGGCCACACTACCAATTTTATATAAGATCTGATAAGGGCCATAATACTTAGGAAATAACTTGTTATCCTTTTTATATTAATTTAGATACATATTCTTATATGTATATAATTTTATAAACAACCAATCACCTATGTCAAAGTGTTCACTATGGTGTTTATCCCCTTGTTGCTTCATTTGATTCTATGCCAGGGCTAAATTTTATAGTAAATTAGTGAATACCTCATGTTGATGGTGAATGTGTTCCTTAATAACTCAAACCTTACAATGGAAATTAAAGGTTGAAGTGATAGATGGGGGGTAATCTATATAAGGCCACAAAATGAGACATTTAGGATAAACAATGAACAAAAGTATTATACCACCATTCAACAAGTGGTAGATAATGAACCCATTTATCCTATTTGTTAGAAGAAAAACAATGGAGGTATCCTTCTAGACATTTATTGACTACCTTTGTTTTTCCAATAGATTGAGGATGATAGGATGAACGATGAGCCAACTAGGTACCCAAACATGTAAATAATTTAGTCAAAAAATTAGTAGTAAATATGGGATCTCGATCACTTATAATGATATTTTGAGTACTATGTAATTTATGAACCATTTTGAGAAAAGTAGAAGCTACTTTTGACCAAATTTTGGCCTTTCAGGCCAAAATTGGTCACCCTTTTGAAAAATTAACTGCCTAAGTCTATACCTTTAACTAAGTCCAATGTGTATATTTTATTTAGAAAAAGTGTTCTTTGACAAAGCCCACAACAAATATACAAGTCTAATTCTTTCAAGAAGTTTGTTTTGGTCTTTTGCTAAGCCTTTACATAGTAATCCTTTAGAGTCTTTTGTTTTTGACTAAGTTTTATTTCTTTTAGAATTTCCATTTGACTAAGTGCCAAATTATTTTGGACATTTTGTTTGAAACAACTTTTCTGAAAGGCACTTGCAATTTTTTTGAAGGCAAATTTTCAACTTTTCCAAAGGAATTGTTTTAGACATTTTATCCAAAATAACATTTTTGAAAGGCATTTCAATTTTTTTGAAAGGCACTCCAATTTTTCCAAAGGGGAATTTAGTTTTTTTGAAGAACATTTACAGGAAGGCTGAATGGTGCCAAACAAAAAATTGAAGGTTCATTTGCAAGAAGTTGAAGGGGTCATTCCAGAGTTCTAAAGGTCCACTTTAAGAAAGCTAAAGAAACATTTCAAATAACCAAATGGTCCATTTTGAAAATATGAAAGGTCATGTAAAAAAAGGAGATGAAGGATTTGTTTTAGGAAAATTATCTACATAAATGGTCAAAATCCAAAGCTTGAAGGATTTCTTTCGAGAAAAGTGCCAAAAAAAAGTATCCACAGGGAAAGAACCTGAAAGAAGATAAGTTCACAAAAGATTGTTTGGGAAAAGAGTCTAAGGAAAATATCTCAAAGGAATTCATGATGGGTCCATAGACGTCAACTTTAGGGTCATGGGATAGCCATTAACATTTAAATAATGGGTCCTAGGTAGATCAAAATAGTGAGTTTGAAGAAAATGTTCTAAAGTTAAAAGGAGGGTGATGGCTTGTAAAAAATTAATTTAAAACTATGAAAAATATCCATTGGTCTCAAAAGGCTTGGTGGGAATATGAAGGTGAGTATAAAGGTAAAAAGTGGCAATTATAACTAAGGCATTTGGTTCAGTTGTAACTTATTCAACTATAGCTGATTCAATTGTAATTGAGGCATTTGGTTTAGTTGTAACTTATTCATTTGTAACTGATTCATTTTTGACATGGCATAGCTTGCCCACCTCTCCCACATGAAAATGTAAGTATTTATTTCAAGATGACATATGTCCAAGTGACCCTTGGACTTCATTTGCTTGCTCCACCTCTCAAAGCTATAAATATGCATTCCCTTAGCTCATTTGAGTAGCCTCCATTGGTTATTGGGAAAAATCTAGCCAAATTTGTACTTGAAAGACCCTTGAATAAATAATATAAGTTATTTTTCCACTCACATGCTGTACTATTGAGTGATGAATTGAATCTTATTGGTATAGTCTAGTGAAATATTGTCTTTTCTAGCTTGTACTCTTGATGGTCACCAATGTGCAAAAAGACTATCATTACAGGTCCTTGTTAGTATTATTTTATAAGTGTATATACATTTTAGAAGTAGTCTATGACTATATTCCTTCTTGGAATCATTCATTTCTATCCTAAATGTCGAATGCCTTCTTGAATCTAACATGTGAAACACTGATGTGATAACACACAAGGAGTTGTGAGTTTTATGTGAGAAAAACTGTGTTGGTCTTTAAGTAGCATATTCTTAGTCAAATAGGAGGAGATATAAATTGGTGCATCACCTTTTTTTATTTTCTTATTTGTTTTATTAAACCCTTTTCATCCACAATTTTCAGGATTAGAGAGATATTTAAAGGTGAATCAAGGGGAGCTATCCCCTTATCTAGGGATTCATCTCAACAAAATTGTCACCCATAGCAAGAGAGATGATTCCATTGTGCCACTTGGATGAGGAGAGCTGAGCATCTCCTCAAGGGTATGTATCCAAGTGTTAATAGTTTTTGGCATGCCTGGTGGGACTTTAAGTCCTATAATATTATTCAAGGTTGGTGCTGGTCTTGGCATAGTTGAAGATGAAATAAGCATCTACATTCAGTACCTGGTGACTCTATTGAAGAATTAAAGTCTTTGGTTGATGATCATTCCTATTTTCCATGCCAAAGGTGACAACTAGATTTGCTGCTAAAGGGACACCTTTAGAGTTTGTGCAACTACCTTCATATTCCACCAAAATGTTTAGGTTTGTAAACACTCATCCTTATAAAAGAGATTTATGTTTAAAGCTTCTAAGTTTGTGTTACATTCCATTCCTAATATCCATAGTGATCATTCCAATATGGATAGAAGATAACCTTTTATGCCTTTCACCGAGGCATCTCCCTTTCATCCTGCCCAATATGATCAAATTCTAAGAGCAACCCTCAAAAGTGTCCCATATTTTAGTGGGGATGGTCCTATTACTACCATTGAGCACATTAGGAATATAGAATTTTTTTGTAATATTCACAACATCACTCAAGAAAATATATCTATTAGGTTGTTAGCCTTGTCTTTCAAAGGAAAAGTTTTGGATTAGTATGGGACTCTACTCGTAAATTCTATTAGCTCATGGGATGAGTTAGGGGATATATTGAATAATAGGTTTTGGGAAAAGAGTGATCACCTATCCATAGATAATAAATTTACCACAATTAAGAGGGCACCACATGAGTTTATGTAATATTTTAATACTAGATTTCAAAAAACATGGGATAGGATCCCAGCTCTTGTGAGACCTACTCCAAACTATGCATTTTTGTACTACCTAAAAGCATTGGATTGTGACATTACCATAATGATTCAATATATGGGTGGAAAAACATTGTTTGATACCTATGAAATATCTATTAATGCTGAAAATTATCTTGTCTAAGTAGGAAAGATAGCTCCTAGGCCTCCAATACCACTATTCCCTGATTTGTATTCTCCTAGTTAAGGTGTATTGCCCACTTTAGCCCCTTTTCCTAATCAAGAAAGGCCTGCCATTGCTCCTTGAAATGAAATACATGAAGTTAAAAGATTAATTCAAAGTGTTAAAAATGAGTTATTTTCCCTTAAGAGACAACAAGCTCAAGGTTATAAGCCATATCAAACATAGAATTAGTTTGGGTAAATAAGTAGACCTCCTTTCTAAAACAATGCATAAGGACAAGGCTAAATCACCCATGTCAGGCCTTATCAAAGCTATAATCCTAATTCTCACTCATCCTCCAAATCCCTTATTCCCACTCAAAATAACTTGGTCCAAGAACAACCCAACTATCCATCTTTTGAACATGGTTAAGATTAAGTGACTTATGCAAATGCATTGCACAATCAAGGCATGGTAATGAAAGGAAACCAATCTTTCCAAGATTCAAATTTTGAAGGATATATTCAAGGAGGAATGGAAAATGGACAACCTTAGACTGATTCTACCCTCATAAATCATTTTTAGGGTGAGTTTTGTGCCATTAATTACCTAGAAAATACAAGCAATTAGAATACTAGTGTTGCCTCTAATACTAGGTCTAAAAGGAGGGCTGTTGATGAAGCTCAAGGACTCGTTGTGACTCCTAAATCATATCTTATGGTAAGTGGGTTTAATATATCTCCTAAATTTCAAGAAAATTAGAGGATTCCAAATTTTAGGCTAGCTGCTGCAACTCTTCCTCCACAAGCTACATCACAAGGTGCCAATGTTTATAAAGAGAACCCTACAAGGAGGAATGAAAAATGGACAACCTTAGACTGATTATACCCTCATAAATAATTTTTAGGGTGAGTTTTGTGCCATTAATTATCTAGAAAATACAAGCAATTAGAATACTAGTGTTGCCTCTAATACTAGTTCTAAAAGGAGGGCTGTTGATGAAGCTCAAGGACCCGTTGTGACTCCTAAATCATATCCTATGGTAAGTGGGTTTAATATATCTTCTAAATTTCAAGAAAATTAGAGGATTCAAAATTTTAGGCTAGCTGCTGTAACTCTTCCTCCACAAGCTACATCACAAGGTGCCAATGTTTATAAAGAGAACCCCAAGGTGAGTAATCCTTCCATCAATGTGGCGGACCAAATTAAGAAGATTCATATGAACATCTAATTATGGTATTATATAACATTACTAGGGTAGAAAGATATACTCTAAAATGAATTTTTTGAATTGGGTAAACAAGCTAGCCCATCTAGAAATGATAATGTGGTTTTGGTCAATGGAACTCAATCTATAGATGGTCAAGTGAAGAAAGATGAGACGACTCCTCATTTTTATCTATCTATAATTATTGGTGATGTTTTGGTTCATAATTTCATCATATATAGTAAATTAAGCATATCAATTATGACCAAATGTATAGCAGATAAGTTAGGCCTCAAGTATGAGCCAATGACTAAAGGAGTTTTGCAATTAGATGGATCACCAAATAAGACTTTGGGGGTAGTTAAAGGGTTGAATTTGATCCTTAATGCTTTTCCTAATTTTTAATTTCCTCATGATGTGGTGGTAGAAGATTTACCTCCCTATAAATCTCTTTACCTATCAAGAGATTTCACATCCAAGATAGGTGGATATTTGGTAGCCAATTAGTCCTACATGGTGTTTAGGACAAAGTATGACACTAAAGTGAAGATTGAGTCAGAACCTATTCATAGAGATCACTTGGAACATTACTCACCTAAGGTGGAAAATGTTAATTATGCTATCATTAATGAAGAGGAACTTCATATTGACCAATCTCCATCATCTTCCCTTGAGGGAGTTTCTAATTTGTTCTTAGATGAGTGGGGAGATGAGCACTATGAGCATGATACTTACAAGTTTATTGAAGAATCTAGTCTTGGGGTGTATTATATGCATGATAAGGAATATTTCATGGATAATTTGATGAATTCAAGTGATTATGTGAATGTCTTGTGGTAGCTCTTCTTTGATGGGTCTAGAAGCAAGATTGGGGTAGGTGGTGGAGCAATGCTGGTTTTACCTTCAAAGGAAAGGTATTTTTTAACTTTCAAATTTTAGTCCTATTACACCTGTAATGTATGAAAATATTAATCCCTTATTCATGGACTTGAATTGGCTATGAAAAGAGGTGTCCAAGTAGTACAAGTGTTTGGTGATAGCGAACTTGTTGTCAATTAGGTTAGAGGGTAGAATTTGATAAAAAACTCTTTGTTTAAGTCCTATAAGCGTAGAGTGTGGGATCTTATGGAATATTTCAAAGCCTTCAACATCAATAATATCTAAAGATAAGATAACAATAATTATAATAGGTTGTCAAAAATTGGAGCTCAGTTTGATGTTCCAAAAGGGATAAAAGAGGACAAGAACAAACCTCATCTAATAGTGATTGCAAGGCCCTCCATACCAGATAATGTCACTAACTAAAAGGTGTTTAATAGTGACCAAAAAATAGCACATTTTCTATATGAATAATTTGAGTTTTCTTCCAATAATCAGTCTAAACTACAACAATAATTTGGAGAGTAGATTGTACAATTAAAGTCTAACAAGCTTCCTAAAGGCCTAGTCACTCTTGAGAGCATATTCAATGATGATGACTAGATGAAGAAAGAGAAGGCAAGCATATCTACCAAGAAGAAAAAATATGATAAGGTTCAAAATTTTAAAGATAAATTTCTTGCACTTGGGAAGGTATGTACTATCGAAGAGAAGCATGCTTTTATTGAGTTATGCAAAGAATTTTTTGATGTCTTTGCATAGGAGTATAGTGATTTAAAAGGTTTTGATATGAATCTAGCTCAACATACTATAAAGTTAGATGAGAATGATAATCCTATTAAATAGAGGCAAAGGCCAATCAACCCCAAGATTGAGCCTCTCATGAGGAACGAACTCACCAAACTAATTGAGTCCAAAATCATCTTTCCCATTAAGCATTCATCTTGGTTGGCAAAACTAGTTTCTTTTAGGAAAAAGAATGGAGAGATAAGGTTGTGTGTTGATTTTAGGGAATTTAATAGAGTGTCTTTGAAGGATAATTACCCATTCCCTTCCATAGAATAAATATTGTAAGTTGTGGCTAGTAGTGAAAGGTTTTCTCTCCTTGATGGGTATTCTGGGTATAATCAAATTTTGGTAAAGGAAAGTGACTAGTATAAGACAACCTTTACTACTAAATGGGGTGAATATTATTATATAAAAATGCCTTTTTTGGTTGTCTAATACTAGATCTACTTTTCAATGTGCAATGGATATGGATTTTCAAGGATTAATTAATGACATTTTATTGGTATATATTGATGATGTGATAGTTTTCTCCAAAGAAGCAAAAGATCATTTGAATCACTTAAGGCAGATTATTGAGAGTTTTAGAGAGTTTGGGACCTCTCTAAACCCAAAGAAGTGTGTGTTTTTTGTTCATGAAGTTAAACTACTAGGAAATATTATTTCCAAGAAAGGTTTGTCCATTGATCTGAAAAGGGTGAATGCCATCTTGGTATTATCTTTGCCTAAACATATGAAGGGTTTACAAAGATTCTTTAGTAGAATAAATTTCATTAAGATATTCATCACTAATTTTTCTAATTCGGTCAAGCCCTTGACCTCCATGCTAAGGAAGGATGAGGTGTTCACTTGGACAAGAAGGAGGAAATAAATTTTTGAATAGATCAAGCAAGCCATTGCCCAATCTCCTACCCTTGCAAGTCCTAACTTCTCCAAAGATTTCAACCTGTATACTTTTGGGAATGAAGAGGTAGTCTCTACAATTCTTACTCAAGCTAATGAAGAAAATTTTGAACAGCCTATTGCCTTATTTAGTCAAGGTTTGGAAAGCTATGAGATAAGGTATACATATGTTGAGAAACAAGTGCTTTCAGCCATAAAGAGTTTAAAGAAGTTTAGGTATATGTTGTCTCATAAAGATATTCACATTTTTGTGCCTCATCCTAGTGTGAAAGACTTTTTATTGAATAGAGACTTGAATGAAAAGAGGGCATGATGGATCATAAGGGTGATGGAATATGATGTGGATATCAAAACTACCAAGTTAGTGAAAGGAAAAGGACTGTGTGAGCATCTTGATTCAGACTTGAAAGAGAAAAAAGAAGATATTTTGGTACTTCAAGATGACTCTATGACAACTGCACCTTCATTTATGAGAAATTGGACATAGAACATGATCCATTTCCTTCAAACTGGTGAGTGTCCATAAGGCCTTGATAGGGCCAAGAGAAGGTACTTTAGGCTATAATCCATTCCTTATGTACTTGTTGATGGAGTGATATTCAAAAAATATTTTTCAAGTGTACTCTTGAGGTGTATTGATTCTAATCAGATTGATAAGGTACTGTTTGAGTTCCATGATGGACCAACTGGTGGTCACTTTACTCCTAGAACCACAACTACCAAGATAATGAGGGATGGATACTTTTGGCCTAGCTTATTCAAAGATGCCCATGCTTGGGTAAGAAAATGGCAAAAGTGTGCTCTTTTTGATGGCAAACAAAATCTAGCTACCTTGTCTCTTCATCCAATCTAGGTTGAACAACCCTTCATGTAATGGGGTTTGGATTTCATAGGCCTAATCAATCTACCTTCTAGTACTGGTCATAAGTGGGTGTTAATAGCCACTGATTATGTTATGAGATGGGTAGAGGCTGTAACTCTTAAGGAGGCTAATGAAATTTTAGTCCTTGACTTCTATGAAGGTATAGTAACAAGGTTTGGAGCTCTTTCAACCATAATCTCAGATAATGCCTTAGCCTTCTTAGGAGCAAGAACAAGTGAATGGGATTTGAAGCATAACATCTATCTTAGTAACTCCTCCAACTATTACCCCCAAGGGAATGGACTAGTTGAGTCCATAAATAAGAACTTAATTAGGATCATTAAGAGGACAATGGAAGAAAATCAAAGGACTTAGCACACCAAGTTGAAGACAAACCTTTGGGCTGATGGGATCACCCCAAAGAGAGCAATTAGGAATTCACCATATACATTTATCTATGGAAGGGAAGATAGAATTCATATCTCACTTGAGTTTTCAGCTTTAGATCTTACCTATCATATGCAATTGATGGAGAATGACAACATGGAGGTCAGGTTATGTGAGTTAATAGAGCTTGAGGAAATAAGAAATCAAGATATGCACACCATGACAACTCACCAAGATGAAAAAAGAAGTATTTTGACAAGAAATCCATGCCAAGAAAACATTATCTTAAAATGGGATGAAGATAGGGCCAATCCTAGAAGAAACACAAAGTTTGATGCTTTGTGGAGTGGTCCATATGTGATCACATAGTGCAAATAACATAATGCTTTCCAACATTCAAAGTTGGATGGAGAGGAGCTGCATATCCTAGTCAATGGGATATATATAAAACATTGTTACTAAGGTTATCCTTTTATTTTGTATATAGTTTCTTATTTTCTTTGTGTTCCCTAAGTGCTTATGCACATGTGTGAGTTGTCTTATATTTTACTTTGCTTTGTGTCTAGTTTGTTTTGTTCTTGTTGTGTGTTGTGTCTTGTAGCATGGGTTTTCCTTCTGGTGTAGTGTGTTATTCAAGGTTTTGAGTCATGGACAATGTTTCCTCATTTGAGTGTCCTTAGATGACTCCATGCCTAATGGATTATTTTGGCTATTGGTCTGGTCAATATAGCAAACATACTACCCCTATGAGTCACCAATTTGTTGACCAAATTTTGGCCTTTTAGGCCAAAATTGGGCACCCATTTTAAAAACTTAGCCACCTAAGTCTATACCTTTGGCTAAGTCTAGTATGTAGATTTTCTTCAAAAAAAATATTCTTTGATAAAGTTTGCAACAAATGTACAAGTCTAATTATTTTAAGAAGTCTTTTTTGGTCTTTTTTCAAGCCTTTACATAGTAATCCTTTTGAGTATTTTATTGTTGACTTAGTGTTATTTATTTCAGACTTACCATTTGGCCAAGTGCCAAATTATTTTAGACATTTTGTCTAAAATAACTTTTCTAAAGGGCACTTACAACTTTTTTGAAGGGCAATTTTCAACTTTTCTAAAGGAATTGTTTTAGACATTTTATCTGAAACAACTTTTTTAAAAGGCATTTCAATTTTTTTGAAAGGAACTCTAGGTTTTTTGAAGAGGACTTCAATTTTTCTAAAGAAAATTTACAGGAAGGCCGAAAGGTGCCAAACAAAAAGCTGAAGGGTCATTTGCAAGATGCCGAAGGGGTCATTCTAGAGTTCTGAAGGTCCACTTTAAGAAACCCAAAGGAACATTTCAAAGATCCAAAAGGTCCATTTTAAAAATATGAAAGGTCATGCAAAAAAATGAGACGAAGGATTTTTTTTGATAAAATTATCCACAAAAATGGTCAAAAGCAAAATCTCAAAGGATTTATTTCAAAAAAAGTGCTGAAACAAAGTATCCATGAGGAAAGAATGTGAAAGAAGATAAGTCCATGGAAGATTGTTCAAGAAAAGAGTTTGAGGAAAATATCCCAAAGGAATTCATGATGGGTCTATAGACGTCAACTTCAGGGTCATGGGCTAGTCATTGGATTTTAAATAGTGGGTCCCAGGTAGATAAAAAAAGTGAGTATGAGGAAAATGTTTTGAAGGAAAAAGGAGGGTCATGGCCCACACAAATTCAATTCAAACTATAAAAAATAGCTATTGGTGTCAAAAGGCTCAATGGTAATGTTAAGGTGAGTATAAAGGTAACAAATGGCAATTGTAACTAAGGCATTTGGTTCAGCTGTAACTCATTCAACTATAGCTAATTCAATTGTAACTGAGGCATTCAGTTCAGTTGTAACTTATTAATTTGTAACTAATTAATTTGTGACATGGCATAGCTTACCCACCTCTTCCATATGCAAATGTAACTATTTCTCTCAAGATGACACATGCCCAAGTGACCCTTGGACTTCCTTTGCTCGCTCCACCTCTTAAAGCTATAAATATGTATTCTCTTGGCTCATTTGAGTAGCCTTCACTAGTTATTGGGAAAAATCTAGCCAAATTTGTACTCAAAAGGCTCTTGACTAAATAATACAAGTTATTTTGCCACTCACATGCTGTACTAGTTAGTGATGACTTGAATCTTCTTAGTCTAGTCTAGTGAAAGATTGTCTTTTCTAGCTTGTACTCTTGATGGTCTACCAATGTGCAAAAAGAGTGTCATTACAGGTCTTTATTAGTATTATTTTCTATGTGTATAAACATTTTAGAAGTATTTTATGACTATATTCATTCTTGGAATCATCCATTGATATCCTAAATGTCAAATGCCTTCTTGAATCTAACATGTGAAACACTGATGTGACAACACACAAGGAGTTATGAGTTTTGTGTGAGAAAAAATGTGTTGTTCTTTAAGTAGTGTATTCTTAGTAAAATAAGAGGAGATAAACATTGGTGCATCACATTTTTTTTGTTTCCTTAGTTGTTTTATTAAACCCCTTTCATCCATAATTATTAATATTAGAGAGAGATTTAAAGGTGCATCAAGGAGAGCTAGCCCCTTATCTAGAGATTCATCTCAATAAAATTGTCACCCACAGCAAGAGAGATGACTCCATTATGCCACTTGGATGAGGAGAGCTGATCATCTCCTCAAGGGTATAAATCTAAATGTCAACATCTACTATACTAGAAAAAATGAGTATACTTTGTGATTCAATCCATAACCACAATGATAACATTTTTACCTTTAGACCATAATAACCTAGTAATGAAATCCATGGAAACCTACTCCCAATGTTGGCTAGAAATGGATAAAGGCTAAAAAATACTCTGGGTCTTAATGGTTTCACCTTTGTTTTATTGACATACCATGCATTTAACCACATATTTCTAGACAATCCCCTAGAGTCCTTCCCCAAAAAAATCTTCCTTGATTTTACGATGTGTTTTCAAAAATCCTGGGTGTCTTTCTATTGGAGATGCATGAAGTTCCTGAAGGACTTTATGTTTGAGGAGAGAATTATTGTAGAGGTATAATCTATCTTTATATAATAATTCATTCCTCTTACATGTATTTTTTTTAGATTAAATAGAACCCTACTGAAGATTTTGAATCAAATCATGGATAGCACAATCATTTTTCCATTCTGATCTTGCTTCCTCTAGAAAATCTTTCTACCAAATGGTCATTATGCATAACAATGCCTCAACTAATTCATACCTATAGAATAATACATCTACCAACACATTCAAACTATTTCAAAATCATATCCTAACATTTTAGTCACCCATTTTTGTTATTTTTCAAAAGATAATCATTTTTTTTTAAATTGAGGCTATTATGATCAATATTCACCTAAAAGTGATAACCCATCAGATAGGGTCTCTATTACTTGATTGCATGTAAAATATACATGATCTCTTTCTCATAGATTTTATTGATCCTATTATTTCCATTCAATTGGTGACTCTCAAATGCAAGAGGTCTACCTTCTTGCATGAGCATAACCCCCATGACACATCCTAATGCATCACATTCCACAACAAAAGTTTTAGAAAAATTAGGAGTAGCCAAAATTAGTGTGGTGCACATAACCATTTTCAATTATTCAAATGCCTTGGTGGTTATATCAGTCTACTAGAAAGAGTATTTATTCAATAAATATGTGAGTGAGGCTACGATGCTACCATATGTTTTGACAAATTTATGATAGTAACTAGTTAGCCCCAAAAATCCTTAGCATTTTTTGAGGGTCTTGGGAACCTACCATTCCATCATTGATTGGATATATTTAGGATCAAATTTAACTCCATGTGAAATAATATGACCAAAATACTCCACCTCTCGAATGACAAAAACACATTTGGAAGGTTTGATATAAATCTAATGTTGTTTCATAACTGATAGTAATTGTTTCACATGCTTCAAATGGTCTTCCCAATTTTTGTTATAAATGAGGATGTCATAAAAAACAATATATAATTTTAAAAAAAAATGTATTGAAAAAATATTCATCAAACTTTGAAATGTATATGGTGAGTTTTTGGGCCAAAAGGCATGGCCATAAACCTTCATGAGTTCTAAAAGATATTTTAGGTATGTTCTCTTCATAGATTCAAATTTGATGATATCCATAGTGAAAATATAACTTGGTAAAAAAAACAAACAAACATTATCTTTGATAGTGTACTTGTTGAGTTTTTTGTAGTCTAGGTACATCCTCCAAGTGTCATCCTCCTTCTGCACCATGACCATCGGGGAAGAATATTCACTTTAGCTATGTAAGATGATTCCTTACCCCAATATCTCTTATACAATATTTTATTTTTCACTCTTTTAAGCATATGGATAACTGTAAGTTCTGATGTTGGGTGGTGTACTTTAAGGAAGTATTTTAATGGCACAATCATGTGCTCAACTTGGTGGAAGTCAATGTCACAAAAAATAATAGAATGGTCATCCAACACCATTTGTAAATCAAAATGGGTAAACTCCTTGGTTGGTTGAACCTATATGGAAAAAATTGTGACATAAATCTTTCAACACCTTTTTTTATAATCTTCATCATCTAATGGTAACTATCTAGTTGTGGAGATTTAGCTTGTAATCCATGAAATTCAAATGGATTTCCTTTTGAATGGAAGTACATAAATAATTACTATAAATTCATCTCAATAGTGCCCAAATTGGTGAGCCATTTCACTTCTAGAACAATGGTAACCCCTCCCATGGGAATATCAAACATAGGAGAATATAACATGTAGTCTCCCATAGCAAGCTTAATACTATGAAATTTTCCTAAACAATTTATGGTACCACAATATATAATCATGACCTAAAATTTTGGAGTTGGGTAAATTAAATAGTTCACATGATATCCAAATTACTGTTGATGAAGTTGTGTATACTCTTAATGTAAATTAACACAGTCACCTTCCATTTCTTGAGGAAACCCACCACTTTAAGAGTTTGAGGAGTACTGATGCTTGAAAGTGCATGACAATAAATAGTAGGTTGAGAATATTTAGATTAATCTTTAGGTTCATCCAAACTTTCACCTAAGGCCTCATCATATTTATCATCATCCTTGGCACCTTCAATTTAAAATGACTTCTTTTTAACACAATGATGTCCTTTTCTCCATTTTTTATCATAGCTAAAACATAAACCTTTTGCATGCTTCTCCTTAGTTTGTTGAGGGGTCAATTTGATAGGTTGAGGAAGTGATGGTGCTATGAAAGTGATTTCATAGACATTAATGAAAAACCTTTATTTGATCAGTTCTTTTTCCTCTGCTATGCATGCCCTTGGGATAGCTTTGGATACTAAATTGGGACTAAACATGCAAACCTCTAATTGGATGTTGTCTTTAAGGCCACCCAAAATAGGCCAGTCATATTTTCCTTAGTGATGTCTACCACAAATAAGGTGAGATTATAAAATTAATGAATATAATCTTGATAGTCCCTATTTAGTTTAGTTTGGCTAGCTAGCTAAAGTAGTTTTATGAGACATGAGACCCTTATTTTTATTTTGAGCACACAACCATCGATACCAAATAAATTTATTAGGTTCTAGATATAAAGAGGCCAAGACCACCATTTAATAACATGTATTTTAATGTAGATCAAATAAAATTTCAATTTGAGTGATCCATGTGAGTGGATCATTACTATCAAAATTGCAAAAGTACACTTTTGGCAACATTAGATTCAGACCTAGATTAACGTTGTGATTGTTTGAAGGAGGATAACCAAACTAGAGTGGTGGAGGATTATTTTTCAAATATTTATTTATAAAGTTAGATAATTTCCTAGTAAAATGTTATAATTTATTTTTAAGCCATTCAAGTCCCTTCTCATCTCTGTGATGTCCCCTTTAATTAAATTGAGATCATCTTTCTGCACCATGCCTTATAACTTTGACTGAAGTTGTTGAACTACCTCTAACATACATGAATCAGATGTTTTGGACTCCATGCCATCATTGTGAGGATTTTTAGGAGTTTATTTCCCTTTCTTGCATCTATAAGTGTTAGGAACAACCATGCATAAACCCCATGAGGGTTTCAACATTGAAAACAATGTATTGGTATATGAGACCGTTATGGTTGCCTCACAAGATGAATACAATGATTTATAATGTTTACAAAGGTGAAAATTTTTGGCCCAAAAAGTGTACCATTAGAATATACTATTGTGATTATCTCATAGAGATGAATCCAATGACTGCTAGTTTTCACAAGGTTAAAAATTTTCCAGACTCTTTTTTTACTATTTTTTCAAAAAGGAACTTTGAACATAATATAGTGATAAAAAATTAAATTCTTAATGAATCACAAGTTATGTTTTTTCAATCCCTTAGCTTGAAGGAGATGTGTAACACCAAATCCAAAGAAAAAAGTCACCATAGAAACTTGCCCAAAACAAATATATGATACCAATTGTAATGAAATTACTTAGATGTTCACACAATAGAATATTATATTACAGAAATAAGAGTAAAAAATATATATCCACAACAATAATTGATATAAGATCAGGATGCTTGATAAATATAACTAAGAAACTTCAAGGGGAAACCTACACAACATTTTAATGAGATCATAATTTACATTATGATGATTAAATACTAACCACTACCTCCTATATATACTCTACTTTGCAATGGTTAATCCATAGGCTGACCTTACTAAAAACATAGAGAAATGTGACAAGATAATATAAGAGGTATGTAAGCCGAAATTCAACCACACATATCAATATACATGCCATAGCTTAATGACATAGAATAATCAATAAATGTATTCTCATTTTTTCCAGAGTTAAACACTTTGAAATCCTTCCTTGATAATGACAAAAAAATGTTGGCTACACACAATCTGCTATTATCTCTTAGCTCGGGGATTTCTCCTCTGACCTTGAGTAAAAACCCACCTATGCAACCTTATAAAATACAATTTATGTAATTATACATTTAATTGTCAACCCAAGGATGTATAATTTTTTAAGGAGTCTGTACTATATAGGGAACACTAAACTAATTTGAACAAATGAACATACTAACAAATTTTCTTGAAAATGAACTCACTTGCATGAAATTGAAAGTCTTGAAAAAATTAAAGAACATAAAATTAAATCATTCATGTAGAAAAGGAAGTAAAATAAAGTTGATGGTGAATCTAAAATAATGTTCTAAGTTGGAAGTTTCCCATATAATTTTTTTGAAATCACACTTTACCAAAATGTGATGAAATGAAATGTTCACACAACATGAAATAAACTATCTAATGGATAGAAAATGAAATCACCAAATCCTTGAAAATTGGCCCTACGTTAGTTGGACTTAGATCTAGAATCCCATCCACTTTAGAGAGGAGTCTTGCAAAAATTAAAGAACATAAAATTAAATCATTCATGTAGAAAAGGAAGTACACTAAAGTTGATGGTGAATCTAAAATAATGTTCTAAGTTGGAAGTTTCCCATATAAATTTTTTGAAATCACACTTTACCAAAATGTGATGAAATGAATTGCTCACACAACATGAAATAAACTATCTAATGGATGAAAAATGAGATCACCAAATCCTTGAAAATTGGCCCTACCTTAGTTGGACTTAGATCTAGAATCCCCTCTACTTTAGAGAGTAATTACCTCAAAAAAAATTATATTTATTAATATTATATTTAAAACAATAACAAAATTGCTACATGTTGGTTACAAATCAAATATTCCCATGCTTTTAATCTATTCTCTTCCTATCCATATTATGATATTGAAATATTCCTCATATAAAGATACATAGGTATTGTATTATTAAAATACTATACAAATCATGGGAGGTAAAACCATGAGATCTCAACAAACAAATAAAAATAAAGACAATGAGGCCTAAAATAACTAAGGATAAAACTCCAGTGGTTTTCTAGCCTAGCATGTGATTCCTTTTGATCATGATATATACATGGCGTTGTTACAATTGATAGGTTATGTAACTATTTATGCCTAGACAAACAATCACCTATATCTATTGCTATAGGCTAACATAATGAGTGGATATGGGTGGTTGGTGATAATTAATATGTGGTTATGGGTGGTTCTGCTATATTGGCTGCATGTGATGAAACATGGAACCAACATACTATTACATGATATTCATCAATACAAAAATAAAAACATTAAAGCCATTAAACAACTTTAGTAAATCTAGGAATAGTATATTAAACCATGATAAACATTTCATACATATACTATTTATAATATATGTGCATATTATTAAAATATGTGTCAAAGAGGTAGAAATATCAAGACAAAGGAATATTTTAAAAAACTAAGGGGTAAGATGAGAACCATTTCTAGACCTCATCATATGTATTTATCATTATTTTAAATTTATTTATTTTCAATGTTTGAGTCTTAGTCATTCATTTTAAATCTTCTTGCCTTCATTCTGAACATTTATTTCTCTTGGGTTAGATTCCACATCATGTCAAATCCATTATCTATGTTTTTTTGGGTTCTTCTTACCTTGGCCTAAATTCCCATGTCATGAATTTATCTTTTTACAATATTTCATGGCTGGTCTTTATATGTCATGTCATAGAGATCCTTATATATACAAATCATTTCATGTCCTTTTGGAGATGCCCATCATGTGAAGCAAAGTAGGAGTACCAAAAATTAATATCAAAAATATAATGTCGATCCTATGAGAAGCTTCTCAATATTTATGATGAGTTTAGCTATGAGGAATTCAATATAATTAAATTATTCCTCAAGCCTTGTCATCCTGTGTGCAATATAAATTATGCCTTTTATGGCCTTCATCATACCTTTGTTTGTCTACAAATATCCCCACATTATGCAATTTGTGAGGACCTAAAAAGGTGCATCTTTAATCTGATCTAGTTGTGTGTATGTATTTTTCATAGATTTATAAATGTATAGGAGGGTTCTTTCTCTTGTAACACTGTAACAACTTCCCCTTTACTAGAAGTTATGTAGCTTGTGTAATAGTGTTTACATCTATGTGAATTGTGACTTCATTATACATATGGATGAATCCTTCAATATATCTTCTAAGTAGGGTCATCATTAAATCATCATGTTGGCCAAAAATAGGTAGTTTCACTAACCACTCGACATTTGATCCTTGTAGTCTATCAAAAAGTGTAAACACTCCTTGTTGTAAAGTGGTTGCTTATGGTTGAGTAAACCTCTCCTTTTCTATCATGTCAATAAATTCAAACATCTTGGTGTCACTCCATTTGTCTTATTAGAGGGTGAATCTGATGCCCATATTTTCCTTTTATGACTGATAATGGATCTATAATATGATGCATGACCATTTGATCTTTTACAATGCTATGATTGATTTTGAGAAAGTTTTTCATAAAATTATGGTAGATCAAACTATATTTATTGTTTACATGAGTATTAAAAGTATGATTTGTATCTTTATCTAACCTTAAATAGAAATATGACACCAAATATTCATTTTGATTGCATCCATTTTTTTATTTATGTTTTGAACCTCAACATGCTTTCCCTAAATTAAAATAACCATTTTGATTTGACCCTTTGTAATTTGGTGGTTAGATGAAATGTTTATTTGTTTGAATTATATGATGTGATGCACCAACATTTTATTTATCAATGCTTTCCCCATTTGGACATTAATTACATTTTCAAGAATGTCGTAACATTATTTATGTTCTATCATTGACTACTTTATATCATTGGTAATTATCAATCCTTCACCATTTTTTCATTGTTGTTATGATGCCTCATTTATATACATATAAATTCTTTAACCCCATCACACATATTTGTTGTTGACCTAATCCTACTTCAATTGAATTTATTATACTAAATTTTGATTATATGACATTACAATGTTTCTTGTGATAGAGATCGTATTACATTCTCTCACTTATGCCAATTACTACAAGACCTAAAATAAGAAATAAAATGCAAAATTTAAATCCTACTAGAATTTATCTCATGCAACACTTATTTTGATGAGTGAATTCTAATGTAAGATCATTGGTGGTAGGGTTTGAGCCTAAAACCTTTTATTTTTCTTGGTAGAATAGTTCTTTAAAGATCCCTAAGTATTATTCAGTCTTGTTGTGACACTTAATGAATGATGTATTACTTTTGATACACAACTTCCTTGGGTGCATTTTGAATCTACTATCATATAAAAGAACCATTTGGTTTGACTAAAGCTTTTTTTTTATCATATATTTCAATCATTCCATGCTTTATGTATTTTATTATGGACTTCCCAAGTCCAATTTTATAATGGCCTTATTTATTTAATTCTAATCTACTCTACCAATCGTTCTTGAAATGACACCGTATCTCTTAATCACATTATCATTGTGATTCAAAAGATTGGAATTATGTACTCCATGGGTATCATAACTTTCATTACATATACCATGGTCACACTTTTAAAATTTATTCCATACACCCATAAGATCGCTAGTATATGATATTGCCAATCATCTCTTTTGACATTAAAATTAATAGTCATCATATTCTCTAGTGCCTTGTTAGATATTTTTCTTGGACATTTACTTGAATATGGTAAGTTTTGATTTTTATGATGTGACCCTTATCACTTATGATATTTTGGGTACATCCAAATTAGTTATGATGTTTTTATACACAAATTTAGTAGCATCATTTACACTACAACTCAAAGTCATAATAGATTCAAATAATGAGGTGAATTAATTTATCATAATGATAATGTATCTACCCCCAAAAAATAATATGCCCCCAAAAAATAGTACCCCATTACTCAAATGGTTGCACAACTAATCATGGTTTTATTTCATGCCATCATGTTGATTGGGTTTTCCCACCCTTTATCAAACATCATAGTGTTTCACAACCATGTGTTCATATTGATAAAAATGTGGGCCACCATAACCCACTTTTTAGTATCTTCTTCATAGTCAACTCTCCTATAAAATGTCCTTAAACTATTCCTTGATGTGATTCTTCCAAAACTTGAGGTATTTCATGCTCTAGATCCATTCTTCGTAGAACCTCATCCTTTCCTAACTTGTAGAGAAACCCATTTATGATGTTGAATGGTAAAACACATGTGATTTGTTACTTATTTTCCCATGGTACATAATGAACATGGAGTGTACCCCATTCTATAAAATTTGCAATACATTCTAGTTGTCCAGGAATTATATTCATCTTAAATAGATGTGTCTGGAGACCCATCTTATTTTTTTTTCTAGTTATTTTATTTGAATACAACTCAGGTGGTTAGGTCCCATATTTTCATTGCTTGGTTTCACATTTATTTTGAACTTTAAATCTTAGAAAAGCATTATCCACCTAGAAATTCTTCTTTCCAACATCAATTTATTGACAAAATATCACAAAGCTTGGTGATCCAAAAAGAACTTGAATGGAGTGGCAAAAAAGTAGTGTCTAAAATTATATAGTAAAAAAACCATCACAAGAGATTATCACTCTATGATAATATAGTTTTTATTAATAATTGATAACTTTTGACTTGCAAAGTGAATTGGATAATCCAGACCTCCATCCCATAGTTGTGTTAACATTACTCCAAATATTGCCCCTTAAGAATCAACATGAATATGGAAAGGTTTATTTTAGTTAGGAAGGCCCAAATGGGTGTTGTAACCAAACTTTGCTTCCACTCTATGAAAGATATCTATCATTCATAATTCTATTCAAATCTTATAACTTTACATAATAGATTTTTTAGAGGTGTTGAAATGGTTGCATACCCACGACTAAACTTGTGATAATATCTAGTATGACCTATAAATAATTGCACCTCTATCGGGATGATAGGTGATTCAAGTTCAATAATGATTAAATTTTTTTATTGGTCTAATATAATTCCATCACTAAAAATAACATGCCCTAGCAATGCACCAAATGGTGTGAAGAACGTGCACTTCTTTAGTTTTAATGTGATGTATAGTGTTCAAAATATTTCCAACATTAAGTGCAACTTTGATAAATATTATTTTAATAAATATAAAACTACCTAATCACTGAGATATACTTATAAAAATTCATGAATAAAATATTTGAATGTAGTAATAACCAATCAATAAAACACTGTATGTGTATTTTTAGTCCTAACAACATTACCTTATAAGTAAAATATCTCCATTCTATTATGAAATTTGTTTTTGTTTGATCTTAAATTATGATAGGAACATGATGGCACTAAACCCATATGTAAATGAATAGACTTCATGACCTATAACCAATTAAATTAATTTGTATATTAAAGGAATTAGAAATGGATCATTGACACAAACATCACTCAATGCTCAATAATTCCCACAAACCCATATCTCCCTTGTATTTTTAAGCTACACCACCATGAGAATAACCTAATTCGATTCCTCAAATGGATATATGATACTGATTTCTTCCATCTAATATATTTATACTTTAACTTTCATTTTCATTTAGGATTCAACCTATAATGTCACTTTTTAATAGGCTATGTGTATTCATTTAAATCAATATGCATCTCACATAGATAAGGGTTTACACACTTAACTTATGATAACTTTGTAGTAAACACATCTTCATAATAGCATAACAACTGAGCCTCTAATATATATTGTTGTGTTTAATATTCACCAATGATCACTAATTTTGGTAATATGTATCTACCAATATTCTCAATTTTATTGCAGATTAGTTCCTTATATATTTTTATTTATTCTACCTGAATGGTATCCCATACTTTTTTTTTTCCTTCTTGCTCTAAGATATTGAGATTTCAAAATTATTCCTCTTCTATCTTCTTTGCATTATTTTTTTTAATTTACTTTGTATCCCTTTTCAGTTCAAAGAATCCTTTTGAATCAAGATCTTCCCTAATTCCACTGTGATTAGATTCATCTGCATTATTCCAGATTCTATTACAAGATTTTAGTAAATTCCTCTTTCTCCTTATTATCACAATACTCATTTATAGTTTTTTCAATACTTCTACCTATTTCATCATGGAATTGTTGTTTATGTGAATAGGTAAATATTATTCTCACACATGACATAATATTTTTTTAATTTATGTAAATCCCATTGTACCATTGGATTTTCATCTTCAAACATAAACATTTGAATGTAATACTATTGAATTTATGGCCAATTTTGCATCTCTCATCTATGTTCCTAGTGTATGTACCAAGCATTGGGTAGATGAACTAAGGTATGTTTAAAAAATGGACCCATTACTCTGGATCGATTCATTGTGATACCCAAACTTTGACACATTTATGAACTTGTATTTTTGGACTTAACCTTCCTAAAATAATGGTCACTTTTTTGAGACAGAACTTAAAATGTGAAATCTTGCCTTCAAAAATTTCCATGATTCTTACCAATGAAGTTTTATAGATCTATAAGCAACCCAAATTTCAAAACTCCATTTTAATCTATAATTCAATGCACTAACTCACATGTCTATATCTAGAGCATGATTTTCCATCTTGTGAAGAAACTATGATAGATATTTTATAGCAAAATATTGAGGTAAATGATTTCCTATGGAAAATACCATTCACATGGGTATTATTTCATGATCCACACACACTCAATTTATCAAATGTGTATTTTAATCCCCAGTTATTGACAAAGTTGATTTCCATCAAAAATTTCCTTCATTAGTGGGTTTAATATAGTCTCTATCCATAGGAGTTAATCGATAGAGTTGGTCTACCTATGATTTTATAGAAGAATGCATGTAAAGACTTAATTTATTCCATTTGAAACTATATGCATGTGATAAGTGTTTGGACTGGTCAATCCTAAGGTTGTTATATTTTCTATAGCTCTTGTATTTGTTGTCCATTTTTGTGAAAAGTAGTTAAAATTTCTACTTTGTATGGCTTTAGGTTTTGACTCCACATTGAATTTAGACTAATTATCATCCCTATATGCATATGGTGATGAAGGTTTCTTTGGTATTACATATGGTTTGTGTTCAACTTTGTTGAAAGGTATGAAAATGATAATATCTCCCTAGTGATCCTCCAATTAGTTATCAACCATATTGCTGGTCATATGACCATCACAAGTCCATTTTTTTCCAATTATTGTAGGATAGCATGTCTCATTTATTTTCATGTCAGTCACTTCAAAATCTCCATGAATACTAAAATCATCCACCTTTATCTCTATGTTTTAAAGTATCCTAATAGGTATGACTTTTCCACAGTCTTCCAAGCTGAGAGTAATGAGATTGTAACTTAGATATGGCCTAGCAATAGATTTCAAAGTTGTCCTAAGAATTATGTTTACAATATTGATGAAATCAAAGATGACATTGGTAAATTCATATCTTATGAGTTAAATATCCATTTTAGCATCCACATATCATGGTTTCTTAGTATTGACATACCTCACCATTCACTCTCCTCTTTTCATACCTCATTATGTGCAATCCAATAAATTATGATATTTTGGGATATTTCTTCATTTTGTAGATTACTTACTAGTTTTATAAAATCCATTAGAGATATGACTAATCCATCATGTTGTATTATTTGGACAATCTATCCATATATTTGAGCATCTACCATCGTAAGATCTCCTTCAATGGCATTTTATTCATGAATGGATTGTAGTAACTTGGTTACTTCCATCATCATAATCTTCTCTTTTGTAGGATATATATATTTTTCCTTTTGTACCTTTTTGATCATTTTTTCTTTCAAAATTCCAAGAGGTCAAATCCCTTGTTCTATATGTTGATTTTTAATCACAACTTGGATAAAATTATTTTTATCAGGGTGATAATGTACATGTTTATATTGAGCATCATCTTTCATTATTTTGATTTTAAATAATAGGGCAATCTTCAGTATTATTTTATCCTTCAATATGACAATATGCACAAAATGCTTCCCTCTATGGATTGTATGGATAATTTCATGTGATGTGATTCATTTCTCCACATAGGTAACATGTAATAGGTTTCTTGGGAAGTCTATTTAATTGCTTTAAAATTTTATTTCCACCCGAATTACCCCCTTAATAACCTCCTTTATATCCTCTCCACCTCTACACTGATCCACATCTTTTTTGTTGATTAGAATATACTTAATATTATTTTTGAGGTGAAGAAGGTGACCAATTAGGTTTTTATTGTGGTAAAACATGGGCCCATCCTCGTTGATATTGTAGAGAAGGAGGTGTCTACATTGATTGATAGTGTAGAGACTAAGGTATAAAAATTGTTTGATACTAAGGAGAGTGAAGATTGCATATAGTTATAGGCTGGGCATATGGGGTACCCAAACCATCTTGTACTACTATTTCCACATTCAAGGTCAAAATAATGGGGAACTATTATAGCTCAAATTTTGACCTTAAGGAAGGTTACTTCAACCTCCTCAATTTTGGTATAATAGTGAAACACCTCATATGTTGTGGATAATAATTCTAAGAGGTGAATCTCTAGATTATGGGCTAGCAACAACACCTAACACTAACCACTAACCTACTTGATTTAAAGTATAATGGATATAAAGAGATTGAAACTACTCTAATGGAGGTGATGTACCAAGATAAACTCTATAACTAATTGAACCTACACTATGGAAAGTGTATGTAATGGGAAATGCATCAGATCTATAAATCAATCCTATATTAGAGAAGACATATCCTACTTACACTTACGATTAGGGATACATTAGATAATCAGGGTCATGACTAATATGGATCCACTAGACATAGCCAAGAGACATCTTACCATAATAATATCACTAGGGAGGGTTCCAAAGCCTCTAGTCAAGTAAAACTATGCAATAACCCAAATTAGATCCTATGTTTTCATATTCACTATACTAATAACAAGTAAATTAAAAGTCTAATCTAGTGATCACCAAATATTATGGCACAATCATGGGGGTTAGTAAACATAAAAGTAAACATGGATAACATAATCCTAAATAAGCTATATATAGGTAAAACCCTAATGCATGGAGAGTGAGAATATTATCCAAAATCCATTACGTATGATACTTCTATCTACTAAAGAGAGGAGCAAAGTTAGAGATACTTACCTAGAAGATGAATCCATCAAGAATAAATATCTCCCTTGGATGAAGATTTTTCATAAGAGGTGGTTTTTTTTTTTAAGGATCATTAAGAAAGGCCAAAGCATCCAAGACTTCTCCACAAGACTAGATTCTTCTCTAAGTAGAAACCCTAAGTTGAGACTCCTCAGGTAGAATGGTAGAGAACAAATTGTAAAGAAGCATAAATGAATAATAACTCCTGGCTTCTCTAATGGTGAAATGGATGTGTTTATATAGGTAGATTTAATCCTAAACCCTTCCAAAATTTTAGGCTAACAAGTTTGACCAGGTCGACCTAGTATCATAATTTAGAAAACTCACTAGGTCATGAACTAGGTCATCCAGGGGCTGACCTAGACCCTAAATAAGTTTTATCAATAAGAATACATGGTTGACATAGTCAAGATAGTCATATAAACTATTAAAGAGGGATTTAGGTTATGGAAATGGATAATAAATGTGGTAAATGACTATAAGAGTGTGTAAAATGGGAGGTAAAGCTTAGGGGAATGGTTTTTAAGAGATAAGTATGTAGATAACAAGTGGTAAAAAGGAAAACAATCTTATGAAGCACCAATGTTCTACCCACCCCTTTCTCAATGCACCCCTGAGGGCATGCACTCAAAATGATTGAGACTCAACGAGTTATTGCAAGATATAAATCATCAGTAATTGATAAAGTGTGAAAATATTATGTGTATACATATGCCCCACTTGAAGCTCATCACATGTCACTCAAGTACAATAGGGGATAGTTCTTTGAGAAAGAACATTGAAACACATAACACTAAGGCTTAAAAAAGTTACATTATTTTAAAGCATAAAATAACTAAAAGTAAATGACTGAAAGGGAAATAAATGGAAAAGTAAATGTATGAGTACCTTGACTTACCTTTATCACTGGATGGTTGTCTATTATGTTTATAGTTTTGATTGTGGAGGGTGAAGAGACTACTTTTAACAAACCCAAGAATACAAAAATAAAGATAAAAAACAAACAAAATACAAAAATAAAGATAAAAAACAAACAAATGTAGGAAAACCAATATAACTGGTGCTATGTAAATGGGATGTACTTGGAAATTTGGCAAGCTAGGGTGACAAGTGCTATATTAGACCAAATGATCAAGTCAAAATTTAGAGTAAATTAGGTAATAAAAAATCCAAGCCTAATAAATATAAAAAAACTTAAACAATTAAAGCTTAAGTAAGAAATGCAAACTCACCAAGTCAAACCAAGGATACATGTCAAAAAAGATGGTAATCAAACATCATTGTGAAAAAATTAGCAAACCTTAATTAAATATGGATAAAAAAATGGTAAAATAACATTGATGAGTGAGCAGTAACAATCCTTACTCAATCATCAAAGGAAAAATGTATAGAAAAGGGAAAACAACATTGGTGAGTGAAGAGTGAGAAGCCAACCTCACTTAATAATGGAAAAAGAACATGAAATTAGAAATGGAATCAGGTGTCTGAAAAAAGGTTAGTAAAATAATGATAAATGGTAAAATAAATCAAGGCATATATATAAATGTAAAGCCATGGTGTAAATAAAGTAATCCATAGTTACTCAAACATATTGTTTTGTTCTAAGGGTAGATAAAACTAAAACAAAGCATTGCTAGCATGTTTTTAAGATGTGAAGAAGAAGGAAGTATAGAAGAAGGGAAAACATATTTAAAATCAAATTTTTTGTATCAAGGGGAAATAAAATGGGTGGAGGGGATAATGAAGGAAAAACCAATGTAGAATGGTAGAATAACTCTTTATCAAAGTCAAGACACTCAAATTAGGTTTGTCAAAGCAAGAGGAATTTTGACCTTAAGGATTCTAAAGAACTTATCTTAGGCACACAAGTCTTAGATAAATAAATTAAGAATTGTGATCATCCCATGAAGGCTCTATGCATGAAAATTAAAATGGACCTACCTTCCCACAATGTGTTCCCCATTCCTTAGGACCCTTTATAGAGCCATCAATCTACTTCGAAGATTGGTTACTTCCATGAAAAAATAGCTAGCACCATAAAGTTTATTGAATTCTTCTATTCCAATCTCTTGGCTTAGCATACCTCAATAGACCTCAGCTCTAGTGTGAGGCCAACTATAGAGTTTGAGATTTGATTAGAGATAGGAGATGTGCTTGTAATCACATCTCTTGGTGTGAATTTAACTTTTAAAACTTGTATGTTTCATTTTGTATATCATTTCCTTTTATTTAAAATGATTTAGATTTTAAATTTATTGATGGGTTTTTCTATTCCTCCTCCATATGGATTCAAAAAACCAAACATGGGTCTTAAAGATGATTTTTATTTGAATACTTGAGGCTTGGTTGCTAAGAGAGAGAACTCATAGAGCATGGTGTCTAAGAGTCTCATAAATAAAGGTGAAATAAAAATGTTATCTTTACTTTGACCTTGTTTTATCCAATGTGGAGTGAAAGGAAAGGAAATCAAGAGGAATGAAACATGAAACAATTTGAATTTATTCAAATTACAAAAATGTGAAAAAGGGTGAAAAAGAGATACAATTATAGTAAAAGTGTGATTCCTTATCATAAGAATGGGTGAAATGTAGGAAAACATGTTAACACAAGTTGGAAAATTTCATCTATCAAAAGAAGCAAAAGCTAAAGTTGAGAACAAAGATCAATAATTCATAACCATTGAAAAACAAATTCTATAAAAGGAATTAAAAATATGGTGATTTTATGAGGAAGGCTAGGTCCTATCCATGGTCTTACATTGCAACTCAGAAGAAAAATGGAAACCAAAAGACCAAAGGGAAGGACTAAGGTTTGTGTAAAAAGAGAATTACTATAGAGGGTGAGACCTGTGTAAGTATCCTACAAAAAGTGTTAGATAGATATTATATAGAAAGAATGAAAATAAGGGAACTATTTGGGAAAAATACTTCTTGAGGAATTGCACATTGGTGGGTTCTTTGAAAATATGACCTTCATTGGTTTGAAGGTGATAGGTACTTGGACCAAGAATATCTTTGACTAAATAAGGGCCCCATCCTTTTTGGGCATATTTACCTTCTTTATCATGAGTTTAATCTAATTTAAGGACAATATCACTAATGTTAAATGTGTGAACTTTAACACGTTTGTTATGTTGTTTGGCAATATGGGACTTTTATTGGTGATTATGTTGTAAAGCAAAAAGATGGTGTTCATCAAGGATATCAAGAGCTTAAAGGTGAGCTTCAAATAATTCTTTATTGAGTATGATACCATAAAGAGATATATAGAGAGAGGGAAGCTCAAGTTCTAATGGAAGAACTGATTTTGAACCATAGAATAGAGATAACATCGTTGCCCTAGTGGCAGTATGTATGCTAGTATGATAGGCCCAAAGAACATGATAGAGATGAAGGTGCCAATCTGTGTGGGTGTCACAAATTATATTTTAGAGAATTTTATTGGTGGCCTCAGCTTGTGTTGGGATTAGTTTTCATATTGTGTGAATTTAGGTATTTACAAAGAAGTAAATAGTACTTATAGCTATGTAAGTAAATAATATATTATTGTTATTTAAAAATAATATATTTGTTATTATATTTTTATACATGAGTGGAGTTGTTCAACCAATGCATGAATATAGGATATTGGGAGATATTATAGGTAGAGAAGATCTCCATGATTATAGGATGGTATCTTATATATTTGTATTGTAATATTTAGAGAGTTGGAATAATATATTGTAGTGTGATTAAATATTTGTTAGTGGATTCTGTTAAACTATCTGTGCATAAAATGAAACTTTGGTAAACTTTGATCGATCCTAACAATGGTATCAGAACAGGTTGGTCATTAGATATGAGAGTCATTTGTATGAAAAATAGTTGTATGAAAAGTCTCTATGATTGACAATTGTTCTATACTTTGAGAATGCAATTCTACCATACTATGTATGTCATATACCAAGTCTTTCTTTTGATATTGACTGTTTGATGTCTCAATACCATTTATAACATTTTGATATTAAAAATTTCTCACAACTAGTGGAAGTGCACAGTCCTATAGAAAATTAAATATTGAGGTATTTTGTATTGTATTAAATCAATCTTAGTTTTGGATCGGTCTATGTTGATTCACGTCAGTAAAGTTACAAATTTGGCTGTTCTACTTACTATTTTATGTGTTGAATTTTAGAAGAGACGTCAACCACATATTATCTTAAAATTTGTGCAATTTTTATTGGAGACATCACATTTGGAGTTCAAATATGTCTTTATAAATGCATTATCTTTACCATCGAATTTCTTCAAATGCCATTATGACATCTATGACATAAAAAGTGTTCAAGTTTGCTTCATCTAGCTCAGATAAAACTATACAATTATCAATCCTTATGTAGAAATTGGTCTCCTAATTAGATTTTGATAGCTTTCCATAGATTGATCTTTCATTTTTATCTACTCTAAATGCACAAAATGTAATTTATAGTTTAATTATAATTTGGAAGTGCATGTAAAATAAAATAAAAAGATGTTGCTATGACTTGAAAACATGTGTATCTAACAAAAGTTCATACTAAGGTTGTTACCAGATCTATCGCCATACAACATATCTATAGGCTAGCACTTGCATTGACTAAGATCTAGTATGTTATTCATTAAATGTTGTGTTGCATTGTAGATGTCAGATTTTACTATGGATTCACCTGTAATATCATGTCATGAGATCAATCTAATGCATTGATTTGGTGAAGCACTTCAAATTCTTATGAGTTTGTAAATCATATTGTTTGATGTAAACCCAACTCTTGGTAGTGTATGTTGTTAAAACTCGACATCGATGTGCAATCAATCTATTATTTTGAGTCATCTCTATCAAACCCAAAAATCTTCCATGGATATTTTTCATCAGCCAAGCAAATAGATGTGTCATATCCATTCAACAAGTGTCAATCAAACAAGGAATCAATTAGGGAGTGCAAATTTATATTCATATTTGGAACTCAGCTATCATATAATTTTATGATTATTTATTATGTAAGTTGCTTCGTATAGAGTCACCTTTAATTTTTTTTAAGTTTGTAGCTTATTTTATAGTTTATATGTCAAAAGGGTTTAATAGGTTTGGTATTGATTTATAATCCAATATTGGATTTTTTATGTTTATAGATTTATTTATGTCATTTAGATTGTCTATAACAATAATCATTGTTGATAATTTCTCTCAATAATTTATTGGTCATTAAATCAAAAAGAGTCTTTACATTTAGATATTTCATTTAAAACAAAAAAGGGTCATAGTTTATAAAGTTTGTATAATCAATTAAGTTTTTTGATGTTGTCAATGTCAATATCGGGTTATCAAAAAGTCTTAAAAATGTCAAAAGTCACAATAATTATTATTTTTTATCATCATTTTAAAAAGTCTTTTAAATGTTGGTTGGTTATCAAAGTCAAATCCTTTGTTATAATGGACATGTTATCTCTTGTATGCAATGTTTGAAATGTGTGGGGGGGATTTTCCTCAAAAAATTCATGAACTCAAGCTACATCGATGTATCAGCTGAGTGAGCAATGACATACTAGAGACTAGAGGATACACAAAAGAAGGAGGTCTTTCAATGACCTCTCATAAGTCACTAATGATGGGGCTACACCAAATATGTGGTGACATTTTGTGGTGTGTTATGTTTATTTATGTGGATTTTAGTGTTTCTATGTGGTGTGGTAGTTATATTTATTTTTTAGCATGTGTAAAAAATAAGAACAATTGTACCTGTTCACTTGTGAGTAATATTCTCATGTAACCCTTTTATATATTTACATTGGAGAATATTGATCTAAAAAAGCATTTTAGAAATAATGATGAAAGGTTAGTGGTAAACCTTTGAAAACCATTTTGTAAGGTTATTGGTGAACCTAAGAAACCCATTTTGTAAAGTTAGTGGTGAACCTAAAAAAACCAGTTTGTAATGTTATTGGTGAACCTATGAAAACCATTTTGTAAGGCTATTGGTGAACCTAGAAAACCAATCACAAATGAGTGTGAAGGAAGAGATGTGCAATGGCACATGTATGTAGAGAAGATCATGAACACACGAAGCTGGCACATTATAAATTAGAAAAAGAGATATATTGTACCATGTCAAAACTATGGGGGGAATGTTGGGATTAGTTTTCACATTATGTGAATTTGGGTATTTATGGATAATTAAATAGTACTTATGGTTATGTAAGTTAGTAAATAATATATTATTGTTATATAACAATAATATATTTTTAATTAAATTATTGTATGTGAGTGGAGTTGTTAAACCAACTCACGATTATAAGAGATTGGGAGATATTATAGGTAGAGAAGATATTCATGATTATATGATGGTATCCTATATATTTTTATTGTAATATTCAGAGAGCGTGGAATAATATATTGCAGTGTGATTAAATATTTGTCCTATGGATTTTGTTAAATTTTTTGTGCATGAAATGAAGCTCTAGTAAACTCTGATCAATCCTAACAGCTTATCCATTACATTATGGATGATAGGGTGTGGAGAATTTGTGATTGATTTTAAATTTAGCATAGAGTTGTTTGACATCTTTGTTTTTGAAATTACCACCATTATCTAAAATGATATTATGTGGGACATAAAAGTGGTAAATGAGTTGATTATTGATAAATTTAGATATGGTGGTACTACTGATGTTAACAATAGGCATAATCTTGAACCATTTGGTAAAATATTCTATGGTTGTGATGATAATGACATGCCCATCTTGAGATCAAGGTAATTTGCCTATGAGATCTAATTCCCACATGTATAATGGCTAGGGAGATTCTATAGTTTAAAGCTCAACTAGAGGTGAATGAATTAAATCATCATAAAGATGGCAAGGAGTACACTTTTTAGCAAATTTGATGGCATACTTTTCAAGAGTAGGGCAAAAGTATCCCATACATAAGCATTTATAGGCTGTAACATGTCTACTATAATGGCCACTGCAAATGATCCCATGTGCTTGTTCAAGAAGAGGAAGAACCACATATTGCATAACACAATGAAGTAAGGTACCTTAAACATTATGATAATATAGGATGTTATAGTGAAATACATATTTAAAATATTATTTGAGAATGTGAGTCTTTTCATGGGAGTCTAGGTTGGGAGGATAAGTTTGGTTTTCCAAAAATTAAATGATGTCTTTATACCATGAGCTTTGTCAAATGGTCACGGCCTCAATATGGTAGATAAGTGAATCTTGTGGTTGAATATAAGAAGGATATTGGATGAGAAAAGTGTGATTGGTAAGAACTTGGTATGGATGAAAAAGAGATGTTGAAGAAGCAAGGGAATCACAAATAGAATTATGATCTCGAGGGATAGGATTGATAGTGAAAGAAATGAAATATTTGGTGAGAGTAGTTGTAATTTGATGATAAGAAATGATGTTCTCACTTTTTCATTGGTAATCACCATTGACTTGGAAACAAATGAGCTAGGAATCACCTAAAGCATGCAGGTATTAGATGTTTAAGTCACAGGCAGCTCTCATGCCTAAGATTAAAGCTTCATAGTCTGCCATGTTGTTAGTGACATCAAATGTTAAGAGAAAAACTAAAGGGATGATTTTTCCAAGAGGGATTGTAAGAATACAACTTGTCTTATCTCATTGAAGGCACTTGGCACCATTAAAATGGAGGGCCCAAGTATCCTTGTATAAATCAACATTGATTTTAGGAAGCTCTTTGATAACTACTTTTGGTTTAGTAGTATCAAGGAGGATAGAGGATTCATCATTATTACTTGATTAAATATTATTAGTGAAGTTATGGAAGTAATATCTAAGGGATATGGCTTGGTTGAGACCTTAAATATAAAGGATATTGCCATTAAGAAGACTATCTTGAAGGTGGTTGATAGTGAGTACAAGAGTTATGACAAGTTGATCAATGATGATTTATCCTTTGAAAACTTTTTGAGTAATAATTCAGAGATAAAATTATATGAGAAGGACCATTCACTTTCCAATTCTATCTCCAAGAAGGAAGGATTTGGAGAAGAAGTAACGAAGAGGATTGGAATGGATGATAACATAAGTAGTCTGATAAAGCATATAATATTGAAATTTTTTAGTTGTAAAATATATGGAGAGGAAATCATGTTCAAATTTTGTGTAAAATTTCTGATAATCAATGAGGCCTCAGCTGATATAATAGTGTTGCACTCTTTTCCAGTGTTGTCTTGCTGGGCAAGCATTGCCCCAATTGATATGGGTGTGGAATAAGTATATAGGATTAAAGGTCTATGTTTTGAAGGGGGACGAAGTGTAAGTGGGTTAAGCATTAATTATTTCATATTATTAAATGTTTTTTAATATGGGTCCATCCATTCTAGAGCATTACCTTTCTTAAGAAGAGAATTGATGGAATGGATATGGTAAGCCATTTTGGGGATGAATTGTCTAATTGATCTAAGTTTATTGAGATACGTGTTAATATCCAAAATGGATAGAGGGATGCAAATGTTGATTATAGCATTAATCTTAGCAGAGTCAACATTGATGATATGGAGAGAAACTAAGAATCCTAACAATTTTCTAGATGTGACACTCAAAACACATTTGTAAGGATTTAGTCTAACTTTGTATTTAAGAAGATAGTCAAAGATGATGGAAAGATTAAAAAGATGAGTCTTGTAAAATTTAAAATTATCAATGAGGTCATCCATATATGTTTATAAAATTTTATGAATAATATTGTGAAATATATGGGTCATTGCTCATTGATAAGTAGCTCTAGTATTTTTGTGTTTGAAGGTCATTTTAACGTAGCAATAGGTGCCCCTTTATGTGGTGAAATTGATCTTATGTTGATCTTCAGGGGTAATGTGAATTTGGTTATAGCTCAAGAAACCATTCATAAGAGATAACATTTCATAACCAATGGTGGAATTGATAATGGCATCTATTAAAGGTAGAGGGAAATTATCCTTGGGACAAGCAAGATTGCAATTATAGAAATCAATGTAGATGTGAATGACCATAGTGACCTTTTTTTGAACAGGGACTATGTTAGAAACCCATTCAGAATAGTCTATAGGTTTGATAAACTTAGCATTGATAAGTTTGATAATTTCTTTATGACATAAGGTGGAAACCTATAGAGGAAATTTCTATTATTTTTGATGTATAAGTTTGGCATCGGGATAAGTGATGATATGGTACACCACAATGATAGGGTCGATACTAAGCATGCCCTCATAGGACCATGAAAATATCTCATGATATTTATCAAAAAATAAACTAAATATATCATGTTTAATAAGTGTGAGTTCATGAGAAACTGTAATAGGTTGAGGGTAGGATGGAGTACCATATTCGATGTGAGTAGTTTCTTTGATAAGCACGACATTGCCATATTGGAAATGATATGGTGCATTTGGTAAAGAATAAATTGGATTATCTTTAGAGTCAATGATAGCGATGAATTTTTTGAAATAAGGGGCTTTATTTTAGAAATTCTTGAGTTTGTGATGTTTCTTAGGAAGTTGAAGTTATAAGACATGAAGTACTTCAAGGATAACTTCACTATTAGGCAAAGTGGGAAGAGGGCCATAATACTCAACATATACTTTGAGATCAATAATTTTATTACCATGGATATCATATTCATAATGTATTTGATGGACATCTGTGGCCTTGGCATCTAATGTAATATTAGGAGTAGGAGTAGATTGATTAGATGAGATTGGTGTGTCAGTAGTTTCTTTGACGGGGGAGGAATAAGATGTAATGATAGAATCTATAGGTGGTAGAAAAGATGCAATAAATTTTGGAGATTCAGATGACAGGATTTATTCTACCAGCCAAGGAGTATCAAGAAGTGTAGAATTAATAGGAGGTACATGACCTTTGAGAGTTAATTTAAAATCCATGGAAATGGTATGAACATCCCAGTTGAAAGCATGCATTTGAGATACAATTTTCTGATAATGTTGTACATCCAAGTCTCGAGATTGAGATTGGGCCATGATGTAGTTATCATCATAGGTTGGATAAATGGTACATGCTTGAGTTTTAGGAGGAGTTTCAGAAGGTGAAATTCTAAGGTCATTAAAATTTTTTAGAGACATGATTTGAGGATCTTGGAATAATTTGGCCACTCCATAATCATTGCATGTGAAGGCATATTATAGTAAAGAAGGTTATTGAACATTGCCCAGAGGGAGAAAATTAGTGATCTCATCAATGAGAGGAATAATACGATCATGAAGAAATAAAAGAAGAATCCACTTTGAGATAAAAGGAGGTAGCTTAGTAGTGTTACAAGTATGTTGTAAGTCATTAGGTTCACCATCATCAAAATCAACAAGAGTGACTTGCAAGTCTGGATTGATGTTGATGAACTCAGGTAAGGGAGAACTATTGATGGTGGGAATGGTAGGAATGCAATATTAAGGTTTTAGATTAGGAAGTTGAATACTCTAAGGGTTAGGATTAGCCTCATGTTTATACCATTTACCATTATGTAGGAATTTGATGCATTGGCTATTGGAGGAGGTAATAGTTCTCATTCTTTGAGTCCTAGGGCAACTGAGGAGTATGTTATAAGATAGGGGTAAATCAAGGACCATAATTTTAGTTATAATGGTCTTAGGTCTGATTATTAAAAGAATCAAAATACAACCAAGTGGATTTTGATTAGTTTTATCAAATACTTGATAGGTAAGGTAGGTTTGCTTAAGGTGATCCTTATTACAACCAAGTTGTTGGATGAGCCATAAAGATGTCACATTAATATTGGACCCTTAATCAAATAAAATTTTATGTATAAGGGTAGTATTAATGGACATTTTAATTAATAGTTGTGGATCATCAGTGTGAAAAATGATCTCATCATTAATCATGTCTTCTCTAAGAAATTTAATAAATGCTTTGGAAGAAGGACACATAAATTCAATGGTATGCACGTTGGTAGCTTGAGGCTCAATAGAGGGTGGTTATTCATCTATAGAAGATGGATCTTCAATTTCTTGTAATTTTTTCATGAGGAACTTACGATGATAAGGGGAAGTAAGAACTAATTCCATAAATGTAATCTTGCAAGGCATAGAGTTAAGTTCTTCAAGAAAGTTCCAATAGGATTTACAAGAATAACCAATGCAAGTTTAGGAAAGTAAGGTAGATTTTTAATGAATGGAAGTTGTTGGGGGTTTGGAGTAAGGAGGTGTTTCCTTAGGGGATTCCAAAGCTAAATTAGTTGTTTTAGTATCTTTAAGAAGTTTTTCTTCCAAATACGGTTTCTTATGTTTTGTGAGAGGATCTTTGTGAGCTGGTTTATGGTGATAATTGACCTTAGCTACGTTAACATATTAAGGATCATAGTCAAAATCAATAACATAAACATCCTTAGTATGTTGTTGATTATTAGATGTGGAAAAATATTTTTGGTTATTAAAAGGAAAATTTTGGGGAAGTTTTTAATTTTTGAGAAGCAGTGTTGTACTCTTGACAATGAAGTCAGATCAAGGCTTCATGATTGAAGGAATCACCAAGCATGTAGGAGACAAAAAATTTAGTAAGCCCTCAACAAGTTTCATGGGAATGCCCAATGTTGGTGTGGAACCAATAGAATTGATTAGGGTCATATCATTTAGGATAATTATTAGGATAAGTAAAGGGTTTAGAGGGTAGTAAGAATTGTTTCACTTGCTGCATAGTTAATGGTATATGAAAAGATGGGGGATTGTCAGCTTTGGTAACTCCTAGTTTAGTTTGAGGAATATTACCAATGATGGTATTGGTATAAGTTTTAAAATATCCTTTAAGGAATTTGGTATTAGGTTTGAATTTCTTCATGAGGAAGTCTTGACGTTTGGCTTGGTCAAGAGCTTCGTTAAGTCTTTGGGGAACAAAAGTTTCAAACCTTATATTAAAGTGTAGGAGTTAAAGTAAAAGAGTTTAAATAAATTATCATTATTCATGTTATGATCAACCTGCTGGGTTAGAGTTTTCCATCATTTGATAAAATCATGAGTCAATTCGGTGGGAGATTGCTTAACATTGATGAAATGGCTAAGGTAATTTTAGGGAAGATCATTATGTTGAAACTCTTTAACTAGAAGATTGACTAAATTATCAATTTTACAAATGGAATGTTGGGGAAGTTGGCTATACCATTATAATACATCACCAGTGAATTTTTTAACTAGAGGTTTAATTGTGGAAAAATTATTAGTTTGGATTCACTTTTTATAAAGATTGCCAAAGGATTTGAGAAAAGATGCAGGGTCTTTAGTCCCATCATACTTGATTGTTGGAGATATATTAACAATATATATGGACATGATTAAAGGATATAAAGGCTTATTTTAGATATTTTAAATAATTTTTTAATTCATTATAAGTTGAGGAATAACATTTCTTGAGGCATCTCTAAGAGGTGGATGAATAAAATTGGCATTGGCTTGAGGATTGAGAATCGAAGGTTAATTAGACATATTGATCAAATAACATTATAATTATATCATTTGAGAGGTTTTAGAGGTTTGAATTATGTTCATTTCTTGTATAAATTGTGTAATAAGTTGATATATATCAATTGGTTAACTCCCCAAATTGGTATTAGAGGGAGGGTTGTTAGAAGGTGGATTACTAGTGGGATTATTGGATAAACTTGTGTCAATTGCTCCCACATTATGTTGAAAATCTTGAGGATGAAAATTTTCTTGATAGGTACAAAAAAGATCAGATACACTTACTTCATCTTGAGGTTTGATTTGAACCATGTTACAATCCACAGATGGAGGAGGGGACGAGGTGCTCCAAGAGTGAGATTTATCTTGGGAGGAAAAGAGAGGGAAAAATGAATATCCCATAAATTGTCTAAATGGATTCAATTTATCAAAGAATATTATAATAGGGGACTTCATGATGATTTGAAGAAATGAACAGAATGCCAAGGAAAGAAAAACAAAGAACTAAGTCATCCAGATAGGAGAGCAAAGGTAACAATCAGAGTATAGAGTCAACGAGGTTGACTTAGTATTACTAGACAGGGCCTTAGAAGAGTATAAAGTCAATCAAGTTGACTGAGTAATGTAAAAATGAAAAAACTTAGTCTAATAAAGATACATAGTCAACCAAGTTGACTTAGTATTGTAAATAGGGAAAAATAATCTATAAAATACTATGTCAAATAGAATGATAATGTACTAAAAATAAGGAAAGATTTTTGAAATGTGATTGAAAAAAGAAATGAAAGTAAACACACAAATAATTAGATCAATGATAATGATCCAATTAGGGCACATAACATAAAACCTTACACCAATGCTGGTCAATGCAAGTTTTTTCAATATAACACACAATGATCAGAGAGCAAGCAGTTGACTGAAAAGTAAATGCTAACTAAGTGGTCATTCTGAGTGTTGTTAGATTATTATAAAGTGTTTTTTTTAAGTATGATAGGGTATTTGGCTGAAAATAGGGAACTATAAAGTAATTTATAGATGGTTTCAGGATGTTTGGGCTGAAAGGGATCTGTGTTGGCAATGGTATTGGCTTGGTATTGGGGCCTACCCCCTCACTTCACAATCCTATAACAATAAGGGTGTTGGGTGCTTTGAAAATATATACCATTAACCATTATTTATACATTGCTAGAAAACCAAGTTGGCTTCCCTCTTGGTGATGAAATCTAAGTAAGTAGGCCTTGGGTAGAAAAATGTTAAGTGCATTTTGAAATTATGTGATTTGGTAGTGTGTGCAAAAAAGAGAAAAATAATGCAACTAAACAAATTATTAAAAACTGCCTAATTAGAATATGTGAGCTACTCTAAGAATGAAAATAACTAAAAATGAAAGTGTGAACTAATTACTAGCATGTAATTGTTAATTTCCAAATTAAAAATCATACAAAGTTGGTTTAGATGACACTGTATTCAAACATTATAGAACATAGTCAACAAGGTTGCTACTATACTATAGAAGCAAGAGTCTTTAATAACTAAGTTGACCAGGTCAAATTAATATTTTAGATAGAAGATAGATTATATAACTAATTTGATCAAGTTGACTTAATTTATTGTAGGATTGTAATTTTGAAGATTACAAACTTGCACAAAATAAAACTATAATGAATTGAAAGAGATAGATGTAGACACCAAAATAGTGTCAACCCCCCCTTTGGTCCCTTTCTAACTTCAACATGCCTAACCTATACTTTATTAATTTAAAATACTTATTTTAAATTAATAATCCCCCCTAGACACCTCACCTTGGATTCCTAGCTCTTAGGCCATTTATCACCCTATGACTAATCATAAATACCTAAGCCCTATTTCAACTCCCCCACTAATTCTCGCACCTATTAAACCCGCCTTTGGACCATTTAACAATGACAACCGAACTTGATAGATGGAAGAATGGGCAAAAGGCTAAAAATAGACTTTTTTCCCATTCTCTAGCCGCTGACGTTGGTTAACAGTCGATCGACGCCAGCGGTATCACCGACGTCGGTTGCTTAAAACTAAATTCCAACCTCGACTGCAGACCCGAATGCAAATTCTCTTGCTCCCAAGATCCAAATTCTCTTATCAGCATCCTATCATCACTCTCCAGGCTAAGAAACTCTGTAGAATTCACTCCACATTGGATTAGAAGATTGCATGAAGTCTCCTACATCAGCCATAACGGAAACAAGTCTTCTACACTTCTGGTTCTCCACCAAGAGCTAAGTATTTTTCTTCTACCTTTCATTTTAGTATCTTTAGAATGGATTGGTAATCAATCAATTTGCTATTTCTGAGTACTGTTGAGACCAAACCTGACTTTCTTCTCAGAGATGTTGAAAAGCCTTCTTCTCTTCCTTATTCTCTTTCCACCCCTATCCTCTACCTTAGCCCTTTCCCAGACCATATTCACTATCTTGTAATCCTCCACAAACCATTAAACAAACCCAGACTCCTTCCAGATCCCTCTATCGACCATAAACCTATCCAAAAACCCATCTAAGGCCATTGCCCTGACTGACATCGACCATTGCCCCTACCGACGTCGGTAGACTAACTGACGTCGGCAAACTTTACCAATCGATGCCCACAGAACTACCAACGTCAGTGACTGTGAGAGGCAGATTACAGGAATCAGGTATGCGTTATCTATTTCTCTTCTTTAGCCTTTCATCATTTCTCTTTCTAGCAACACTCTTTTGTCAAATAAGTAAACTGCCATCCCTCAAGGAAGTCTTTGTACTTCTAGGACCGAGCTTTTGCTTGGCAGTCCACCATATATCTATCTAACATTTTCTTTATTTAAGTCTTTCTTATCTACAGGTGTCATCCTCCATAGCCAAAGAGGAGCTCCTACAACATCTGGATAATGGTACGCAACTTCATCTGGGTATCATCTAACCCCTGACCATTAATCTTTAATTTCTTATTCCTTCTAAATGTGAAAAGTGAAAATGAGTAGAAACATTCTGGCGCACCCGGTGGGACACTGGAGTTTTCTTTGGGTTCATTTCTTCTAAAACAAACTTTCTTATAGGTGCATTAGGAAAATTTCTCTTCTTGCATCCTTCTTCTTTCTTTCTCTTTCGAAAAGACACCATTAGCACAAGTTAAAAAGAACTTTTTCTTCTTCGCACTTCCTCCTTGCATCTTAGAGTAGTGAAAATTCATGCTCTTAACCTTTTCCTCACTTGTTTGCATCCAAACAAAAACATTTCAATTTGGGTTAAAATCTATTGCATTTCATTTATGCCTGAATGCATACTTAGCTCTCACATCTAGTAATTAAAAGCGCATTATGAATAAATCATAGTGCACATATGTTACACAACATGACCACATTCACAAAATCAAACATCTAAACATACCTGAGACAAGGCCCGACTAGAATTTCATCACCTAGCAGATACCTTACCCTTCCTGGTAATCCTACTTGGACTTCACTACCAAGGGGAGAACCCACTCTGTTCTCTAGCAGAGTATAAACTCTAGGGGAAGTATATACTGGCTAAGTGACCCAGCTCGTCTCTGGGCTCGTGAAGTGAGGGGAGCAAGCTCCTAGCACCAGGTCACGTATGAAACCTAGTACAAATTTTGAGCACCAAAACTTAACCTGAAACCAACCTTAGACTACTTCTTTTAGGACCCGTTCTAAAAGCCCAACTTCCCAAACATACTCTTTTAAGGCATAAGCCAACATGACTCTAAAATTTATTCTTAGGAATTAACGTTTAGAGGCTGCTTGTCTTCATCTACTTTTCTGTCTGTATCTAATTTTTTGAGCTGGTGAGGTCACATTTTGAGATCTAAAAACAACTCAAACTTTCTTCTTTCTTCTAAAAACTTTCAATTTTTTGAGTTTTTGGAAATACACAGTAACTGACATCAATTTTTTCACTGACGTTGGCAACTTTATTCATCGACGTCGATTATCTGACTGACATCGGCAACTTACTTCACTGACATTGGTTTTTCTATTGACGTCGGTCACTGTCAAAAATCTTTCTTCTCAAACAGCAAGTTCAAAACCTGACCTTTTGGCTATCAAACACAAATTCTAGTTTTCTGAGGCTAAAAAATATAGTTTTTAGAACCTAAATCTATTTTGCCTTGGATGGTTTTGACACGTAGTCAAACCAGAACTCTTGTTGACCACGCAAGGCAACGACCACTCCCACCTTCACCTTCTATATCAAGTCTTCGAATGGAGTATAATTTAGAAACTGAACGTACTCCTATCCAACCAACCCCAACTCAACCCCCTATTGTTCTTGAAGGGGACCAAGACTTTGAAAGGTTCCTTGACCTCAATGTCAAGGCTCTTCAGCACTATCTCGTGAGAAGTCAAATGCGAGATCCTTCAGGCAACCCAGTTTATGGGATGCCAACTTCTTTAGTTGAAACAACAATCATATCAATAGCCTCCATAACCCAACCCATGTTTACCCAGGCCATTGCCTCAACTACAACCTGACCATGACCAATCTTCAAAGTGTGGCCTCTCCTTCTGTTTCTAGACCTACCTCCTTTGGGGTTTCTGTACCCCCTCAACCACAAACCATTCAACAAAGTTCTACACCATTCCAAAACTTATTTGTCTCCATCCCACCTACTCTTGCACCCATAAATACAAGAGTGACCACCTATCCTTCAACAAGTGTTGCCACCACTCAACCACCTTTGGCAATGTCAAGTCAAGTTGTGCCCTCTAGCTTCATGACACAACCACCCTTGACTTCAACATCAGTCCCTATGACTAGTTACCAATATGTTGTGCCTATACAAGTGCAACAAACTATGTCATACGCTCCATCTAACACCTTCCAAATGCCTTACAACCTAGGGGGCACCCCACCTACAAATCTATCAACTGATCTAATCAAGATGTTGATGGATAAGGTGTATAATCTTGAGACATCCATTTCAGGTTCAAGAAATGTTCTCTCATATGAACAAATTTGTAATGAACCTATTCATCCTTTAGTCCCAATCTAACCATATCCTAGTCAGTGGGAACTTCCTAAGTTTACTCACTTTTAGAGTAAAGAAGACCCACATCAACATCTATGAGCGTTTAGACACACTTGTTACCTTATAGCACATGATGATGCATTATTACTACGCACATTTCCCATGTCACTTTTTGGTGCTGCCCTCGATTGGTATAGTTATATTACCAGTCACTCTCTATTTACCTTCACGCAACTAGCTCAACTATTTCTTGACCACTTTTCAATCAACATCACTAAAAAGGTCTCCATCACGGACCTATATTCTATTAGACAATTCAACGATGAATCAATAGCTAATTTCATTGCCCATTGGAGAGGTTTAATCAACCAACTCTCATTTTATTTACCTCAACCTGAGCTCATTGAGCTCTTTTCACAAGCATGTGCCAAACACATCTCATCTACTTTGTGGGTCCAGACATTCTGCACATTTGACGAAGCTTTCACCATGGCTAGGAAGCTTGAACTCTGTGTTATCGAAGAAAATAAAGTTAAACTGCGTAGTAAAATTACTAATGCAAAATCAAATGACCCTTCATCCAAATCTTCTTCCTCTAATTCCAAATCAAAGGGATCAGTAAATGCTGTGGTACTTAGACCATCATCTTCAACAACAACCAACCAACCTCAACCTTCCACATCTCAAAGCATTACACGACAGTTCTAACAATGATATGTACAGCGTCAATATACTCTAATAAGAGAATCATACGCATCCGTGTTGGATAAACTAGTCAAGTAGGGAGTCCTCAACCTCCCCCAAATTTGACCACCACCACAATTTGACCCCGCAAAGGCCATCCCTGCATGGTATAGGGAAAATGACTTTTGTCATTATCATTGTGTCAAAGGTCATGACATAAACAATTGTAAAACCCTCAAGAATGTCATTCAAGACATGTTAGATAAAGGTGATCTTGTCTTGGATAACCCAAACGCGCCACCTAACCAAAACATAGACATCTTTAGACAACCTTTTCCTAACCATCCACCTAGCCAAAACAACATACAGACCATGGTCGATGACTCCCAAGAGCATAATATATGCACGGTCAACACGGTCTCCCCTTTTATGCCTAACCAACCTCTCCCACAGGCTAAGAGGTTAGTCAACCTATTTGTCCACCACAGGTAAAAGAGCCTTCTTCTCCTGTTTGTCCACTGTAGGTAGAAGAGCCTTCTTCTTCTATTTTTCCCCCATAGGTGGAAGAACCTTCTTCTCCTATTAGTTCTCCATTGACCTCTCTTATATTGGAGGATGCTTTGACCATACCAGTGCCACTAGCCCCACCTTCTCCTTCCTACTACCAATGGAGGACCATACCTTTCATGCTCTTTAACCACAAGTGGAAGGTACAATCATCCCTGCCCTCTATCCTCTTGAGGAGTCACATTTTCCAATTCCTTCTCCACCAAGAGAAGAACTTGTCTCTTCACCTACTTCGACCAAAGATGATCTAGTAATGGCTCTCTCATGCCTTTGGCCTGAGTCTATTGCATCTAACACATTCCCACTCTCACAACCACCCACATCTTCTAAAAAACCAAAGCCTCCTGCAACATCCTCCAAACCATTCTCTCGACTGGCTAAAAACTTAGGATTTCTCCATTCGAGGAACTTAGCACATGAGGCATTGTGGGAGTGACTTAAAGCTCCTTATCTTACACATATTATCTCATCTCATATTAATGACCCTCCTTCGACAAAATCTCCCAAAGTCTCCAACGAAGACCAGGCTTCTACTTCCAAATCTTCAGAAGCTTAATCATCCACATCTGAACCTAAACCCTCACAAACATCCACCATACCACAACTGGTTAAATCCCTCGGTGTTTGCCCCATATCTAACCTCCCTCACCCACAAGTGAAGGTAGACTTGAACCTTGCCTCGCACAATAGTAGTCCTCGCATTAAACCAAAGAAGGCTACTAAACCATGTCAGAGAACTCCTCCTCCACCATCATCATTGCCCTCCATTTTGGGCCCACATCCTTCTACCTTAATAGGAGTGCTCCCTAATCCGACACCTAACAAAAATAAGTTGCCTCCATTACTCCCTTTACCCACCAAAAACATACCTCCTCTAAAAATTTTGGCACCCCTCACAAAGAAAGTGTCATCTACACGAGTGGCCACACCACCAACCCAAAAGGTGGTACGTAAATCTCCCTCAACAACTCCCAAACAAAAGTCATTAACACCTAGTGCATCAACGAGCACAGACCCATTAGTGGGTTCATATGCTTTGATACTACGCTGACTTTTGCAAACTTCTATCATCACTCTCTGACCTATTAAACAATTTCAACCTCTCAGACCAAAACCGTCTTGGTTCGATGACACTAAAATCTACCTATATCATCGCTCACCTAGGCATGACACTAAAAATTGTTGTGCCCTCAAGGTTGTCATTCTCCATTACTTGGAAAAAGACACCCTTCTTATTGAGGATACTGTCAACAGATCTCCAACACTGTCAAATGTCTCTCAAACATCCTCTTCACCTTCATCAGAATCCCATCATCAGACTATGGTCCCTTTACCCCCTTCGCCCCCTTTATTCAAGATTAACACCATCAATGTGGCCACTAGGTCACAAACTTTAAAGGATAAAGCAAAAGAGAAATTTGCTATTCCTTGGACCTACCCATTTGTCAAACCTGATCAACCACCCAAACCCAAGATTTCTATCTTGGGCACATCCCAGCCAACTTCTTCAGAGGCAATCCATGATTCTATTGTGAAACAGCTTCACCAAACTCCTATGAAGATGACTTTATATGACCTCATTCAAAGCTCTCCACAACATCTTCAAGCTTTAATCAAAGCTTTACAGGCAATGGAGGTCCAACCCGAGGACCCCCAACCACTAGCTGCCTTAGTCCAATCATTACCCACCGTTGCTTCTATTACCTTTAGTGATTCTGAAATTTCTACCTCTAACTTGGAAGATTAGGATGCTGCCCTTTTCATCACAGCCTACATTGATCAAACTCACATTAAGCGAGTTATGATTGATGGGGGCACCAACATCAATATCATTTCCACCCCTGCCTATGACTAATTAGCCCTCCCAAAGAATTATATCTCTAAAACTGACGTAATTCTTTGATCTTTTAATGACTCTACCGCCACTACCATTGGCACCGTCGTCTTACATATTCATGTTGGCCCACGAACAATCCCAAAGCTCTTCTACATCATCAAGGGAGAGTTCTAATACAACATGTTATTAGGATGACCTTGGATCTATGCCATGGCCCGTGTCCCTTCTACATTACACCGTTGTGTCAAATTTGAACACGACGGTCAAGTCCATGTCATTCCCACAGACCCCTCCCCTTTCAAGACATACAACACAACTTATCAACCCAATGATGTTCTCATTCCTTTCAAAACATCGACCCAAACACCGCCTCCACCCGTGGAAGCTTCAACAAGTACGCAAATGGTGGTTACACCTACACCACCTCCTCAAGTGACAACAAAAGACCCTATGGAAGATACCTTCCAATGTCTTTCACTTGGGGAGTATCATTTACTCACCTTGGATATGTTCCAAACTCTTCAAGAGTATGGACAACTTCATCACAATCCTAGATATGACCATCGTGTCGAAATGGTCATCCCTTATGGTCCTCCCAATCTTCAAACAAATCTCATCTATGGAGGGCTAGATCAAGCTCCCATTGATGGGAATCCTCTTTCATCACCCCAACTATTTACGTCTGACTTCTCTTTTCTTGGCAACCCAAACTTTGCTCATACCTATCTTTATAGGTGTGCATGGAAGGGCTTTAGCTTTGAGTGCTACGAACAAGGCTCCCACCAGCCCGTCAAACCACCAAATGATGAGGCCATAAAAAATGCCAAGAAGCGACATGGCCTGGGTTTTGAAGAACCTACTGAAACTTCTAAAAAACCTTGCCCTAAACCTATCATAGAATAATCACCTCCAAACTCACCTATTCCCCCATCTTCACCTATGGAGTCGGTGGTTTCCATCCCTCCTTGTTTTTTTTGCATAAATGTCATTCGCTTAGAACCCCTAACCTATCAACTAGGTGGATGCATAGATGATGATGCCATTCTCACCTACATGGGTGTAGACAACTCTTTTATCCAATGATCACTTCCTTCAGAAATACAGGTTATGTTAAATGAATCAACCATTGACATTAACCTTCCATCTTTCAATGTTCCTCATGTTTTAAAGATTGGTCAATCTTTGGATGCCCATGAATAAATTGACTATACCAAATTCCTTTCAAACCATAGCAAAGCCTTTGCTTGGACCTATAGCGATATGCCTAACATCGACCCTAACATCATCACAAATCCAAAGGCTAAGCCTGTCAGGCAAAAGCTTCACAAAATGCATCCTCACGTCGCCCTCCTTATCAAACAGGAGCTTCAATGACTTCTCTCCATCTCCTTTATCCAACCCATTGATTATCCATAATGGGTGTCAAATATCATCCCTATCACCAAAGCAACTAGGGGGATCTGAATCTGTACTGACTATCATGACCTTAACCTAGCTTGCCCAAAGGATGATTTTCCTCTACCCAACATTGACCAACTTGTTGATCTTATGGCTGGTCATGAGATGCTATCACTCATGGACGGGTTTTCAAGATATAACCAAATCCTGATTGTGCCAAAAGATCAACACAAAACTACCTTCATCACCCCATGGGGGACTTTTTGCTATAGGGTCATGCCTTTTGGCCTAAAAAACACAGGCACCACATATCAACGCGCCATGACCTACATCTTTCATGATCTCTTCCACAAAATCATGGAGGACTATGTGGATGACCTACTAGGCAAATCTAAGCTTCGCCGTGACCATTTAACTATTCTCAAAATCATCTTCACTCACCTCCTCCAATACAACGTTTGACTCAACCCCAAGAAATGCATTTTTGGGGTTCTCTCTGGGAAGCTTTTAGGCTTCATCATTTCCCTTCGTGGCATTGAGATTGATCCCACTAAGATAAGAGCTATACTCGAGATGCCGCCACGTACCAAACTAAAGTAACTTCGTAGCTTGTAAGGGAAGCTTCAATCTATTCATTGCTTCATCTCACAGCTTTTCGACCGATGTCAACCCTTTCATCACCTCCTCAAGAAGGATGTCTCCTTTCATTGGGATAAGGATTTCCAAGAGGCTTTTGAAGCCCTTAAATGCTATCTTGTCTCTCCACCAGTCCTTATTCCACCTAAAGATGACCAACTGTTCTACCTTTACATTTCAGCAACAAATCATTCTTTAAGTGCCATGATCACACACTGAGATGAACAACATCATGAGCAAGCGGTTAATTATATAAGCCAAACATTCATTGATTATGAAACTCGGTATACTCATACCGAAAAAATCTGTTTGGCATTAGTCTTTACCGCTACCAAACTTCGTCATTATCTTCTCAATCACAAAACTTATGTCATCACCCACACTGACCCCCTTAAATACATGCATTCCAAGCCATACCAAACCAACGTATGGCTCGTTGGCTCATGTTTCTTGCTGAGTTCAATTTGGAATTCATCAAACCAAAATTTATAAAGGGGCAAACAATCACTGATCAACTAGCTGATGCCCCTCTACCTGACAACCAACCTTCTCACTGTGAATTCCTTAATGAATCCATTGCCACGTTATCCACCGATGACATTTTCTATCAAATGACAATGTTCTTTGATGGGTTTAAATGTCAACACGATGGGGGTGTGGGGGTCATTCTCATCCCTCACGAGGGTGAGCCCATGCCCCTATCTTTCAAACTTGACTTTGAATGTACCAACAACATAGCTGAATATGAAGCCTTAATTTTGGGACTTCAAACCACCCTTTCCCTAGGCGTCAAGACAATCAACATCTTTGGCGACTCACAACTAGTCGTCAATCAAATCAACGGTTCATATCTTTGTAAAAATGAAGTTTTGCAAAGGTACAAACACCGTGTTGACACCTTGCTAAAATATTTCGACCATTACCTCTTGCAAACTATTCCTTGATCTACGAATAAGTTTGTTGATACTATGGCTTCTCTCACCTCATGCATCCCATCATCATCTACCTCCTCAAGAATCTATGTTATGGTACACCGTTTGGCATTACCTTCATATATCTCGACTAACATCAACTTTGTCAGCACCATCGACTCTAGTGCATAGGATGTTTAGTATAAACAACTTGTAGACTACTTAACTTCTTCTATCATTCCTCTTGATATCTCTAGCAAGGCACGACGGGATTTTATCAAGAGTATTGCTCGATATACCATGCTAGGGTTCTACTCTACAAAATAGGTTTCAATGGCCTCCTTCTTCGATGTCTAACCTCCACTGAAACATCTCATGCCATCAAACAAGTCCACGATGAGATTTGTGGCAGACATTTCAGTGGTAACTCAGTTGCAAAGCTCATCCTTCACTTGGGCTATTATTGGCCTACTCTTCATCAAGATTGTAGTGACTATGTTCGACATTGTATCAAATGCCAGCAACATGCTAACTTACTTCACATCCCTAGCCACGCTCTACAAGTTGCTAAGGACTTTTGTCCCTTTTCACAATGGGGCTTAGACCTAATCGGTGAGATTAACCCCCATTCATCTCTCTGCCATCAGTTCATTATCACCGCAACCGAATAATTCACTAAATGAGTGGAAGCTATTCCTCTCGTCTCCACTAAAGCGGACAAAATCATCAACTTCATCAACACCCACATCATCTATCATTTCGATGTACCCCAAAAAATCATCACCGACAATGGCAAGTCTTTCAAAAACAAAACTGTCCAGAAACTTTGTGACTCATTTGGCATCAAGTTCAGCTTCTCCTCATCTTACTACCCACAAGCAAATGGGCAGGCTGAGGCTTCCAACAAAATCTTAACCAAAATTCTAATAAAGGTGGTCAATGACACTGGAAGGGATTGGCACATTCACATTCCCTTCACTTTTTGGGCCTACCACACTAGCATCCGAACCCCTACGGGTGCTACACCTTTCTCTTTAGTGCATGGAATAGAGGCTGTCCTACCTCTTGAAATACAAATACCTTGTTTATGCATCTCTTTGCATGACATACTTTCTAACAATGACTTTTATCAAGATCAGTTAGCTCAACTTGAGTTACTTGACGAACGCCGTCTTACTACCCTTAACCATCTCCATATCTATCAAAATCGTATCAAACATGCCTATAACAAAAATCTGAGAGAATGAGATTTCAAAATCGGAGACCTCATCCTAAAAAAAAACCAATATGGAAAGAAGTAAATGAGACAAGTTTGCTCCTAATTGGCTCGGACCTTATATCATAACACACAAGTATGGATCAAGGACTTATCATCTGTCTTCTCTTGAAGGCTGGCCAGAACCTAAACCCCTTAATGCCTTGCATCTACAACCATTCTACTATTAATCAAGTACTCATTCACTTGATATTTAACTTGAGCTCATCCCTTGAGCAACTTCCTCTCATCCTCATTTCCTATTCCTATCAACCCTTTTTCCCCATAAACATTAGTTAACCCTTTTTGCATGAATGCTTTGTCCTAATAAAAGGGAACCCTTAAACTTCTATAGTCTTGTCCATGACTAAAAACTTCAATCAATAAAACATATAAAATTGGGATGCTTGACAAAATATCCAAAGGTCATCAACTATCAATGTAGACTGCTCCCTTGAAGGATAGCTACATAATTGTTGTAAGTGATAGACTGATCCCTTGAAGGACAGCTATTCAAAGACATTTTAACATACAAAGCAGAATATAGACCACTCCCTCAAATGATGGCTATACCCAAATTTTGCTACAAAAAACACTCTCTCAGAAGCTTCTCGCATCAATTAGCTTTACATATGACCACAAAACAAAACAACATCCCCACGTAGACTTCCCACATCGATCAGTCTACCAAAAAAACATAATTTGACTGACAAACTATTAAGTCATGGACTTGCCTATAGTCGTTCTCAGGGTCACCTATAAAAGGGGCAAAGTTATCCTTTCTAAAAAGGGTTTTGCTATCCTCACACCTCACATAATCACACCTATTACCCCAACATACTCAAGGGATTCTAAGCTCACTCAATGTCCAACGATTCGATTACTTCTCTAACATAAACCAATGGTCAATGACATAATACATGAATGGGGCTTTTGTTTGCAAAAACCCTATCTATGCCATCATTATAGTCCTTGTCAATGAAAGAGCAATGTGCCTTTCACTTCTTACACACTTTGGTCACATACAACCAATCCAAACTCAACTAAATCATTTTCTAACCAAATCAACCCAAACCAAACCAAACCAGATCATTTTCTAAACCTAACCAAACCAAACCACACATTTTTAGACCCTTCACAATAGTTTTTATGGACAACAATTCACATGGAAACTATCAACCAGACACAACCAATGTTACAAAATACACCATCACATAATATGGAAAAGGTTGTAACATCATCATACTCATTTCATTTTTAGCATACGCCATCACAAATATGGAAAATTGCTAAGGATGAAAAACCACATCACCAATGTTATAGAATACACCATCACATAATATGGAAAAGGCTGTAACATCATCATACACTTATCAATTTCAAGAATGTACCATCACACCTATGGGAAATGCTAACGACCCTAACCTGACCAAGACAACTATCAACCACTTTGACTCCTTCCTCCCTTTTAGGGAGAACTACATTGGCCTAAGGCCCTTGAAATAGGGGCTATGTAGGCAGCACTCAGTTGACATGTGGTCTTCTAAGGTTAGCTCAACCATCCATTTGCCTGTTTGTCTCCCTAATGACGTCGGCCATTCATTTGTTCATCTACCTGATAGATAAACCATTTCACCTTTAACCATGACTTAACCTAGTCAAAACTCAGTTCATAACCTTGACTCCTTCCTACCCTTTTGGGGAGAACTACATTGGCCTGAGGCCCTTCAAACAGGGGCTATGTAGGCAGTACTCAGTTAACATGGGGTCTTCTGAGGTTAGCCTGGCCACATTCCTTCGTCCATCCATCTTGAAATCATACCATGACTCAACTCGACTCGACCAAAGACCTTGGAGATCGTGACTGTCTCCTCAGACCACAACCACTTCTGAGACAACTTTGCCTTGGTTGTTTTGATTGCATGTATGCTACCTCACAAATAGTTAGCAAATTATCTGCAACCCACATCACGACCCTCACACCTATTGCTGGATCGCGAGCAAGCTGATCCCCAATATTTGTGACATTTTCATGTTTTCTAGGAGCACTTCCTGAGCTTAGGATACTTGGAACATGATGACCATTGGAGCTACAACTTTGATCATTTAACCCAATCAGCTACGACTAAATGCTGGGGACCAGTTATTTTGATTTTAGCACTCCTCGACCTTTGACTGCAATAATTTAACCTATCTATCATGTGAAGTGGTATACACACAATCCTAACTATTACAATGTTCACACTCCAACTTCACCATACCCATCCACTACCTATCAAATCGGCACCTGATATCAAGTTACCTTCCCTCGACTCCCACTTTGAGGGGGAATACCTCATCCCATACCCAGAACAACCTACACCTCATCCCATACCTGGGGAAACCAACTCCTATTTTTGTCTTGCAGTTCATCAGAATAATCGATAGGATAAAAATGACCTTATCCCACATCTGGGGCAACCAACTCCTATTTTTGTCTTGCAGTTCATCATAACAACCAACAAGACAAAAATGACCTTATCCCATACCTGAGGCAACTTACTCCTTTTTTTTGTCTTGCAATTCGTCAGAACAACCAACAAGACAAAAAGGGGCAAATGTAGACACCAAAATAGTGTCAACCCCCCCTTTGGTCCCTTTCTAACTTCAACATGCCTAACCTATACTTTATTAATTTAAAATACTTATTTTAAATTAATAATCCCCCCTAGACACCTCACCTTGGATTCCTAACTCTTAGGCCATTTATCACCCTATGACTAATCATAAATACCTAAGCCCTATTTCAACTCCCCCACTGATTCTCGCACCTATTAAACCCACCTTTGGACCATTTAACAATGACAACCAAACTTGGTAGATGGAAGAACAGGTAAAAGGCTAAAAATAGCCTTTTTTTCCATTCTCTAGCCGCTGACGTCGGTTAATAGTTGACCGACACCAGTGGTATCACCGACATCGGTTGCTTAAAACTAAATTTCGACCTCAACTACAGACCCAAATACAAATTATCTTGCTCCTAGGATCCAAATTCTCTTATCAACATCCTATCATCACTCTCCAGGCTAATAAACTATGTAGAATTCACTCCACATTGGATTAGAAGATTGCATGAAGTCTCCTATATCAGCCATAATGGAAACAAGTCTTCTACACTTCTAGTTCTCCACCAAGAGCTAAGTATTTTTCTTCTGCCTTTCATTTTAGTATCTTTAGAATGGATTGGTAATCAGTCAATTTGCTATTTTTGAGTACTATTGAGACCAAACCTAACTTTCTTCCCAGAGAGGTTGAAAAGCCTTCCTCTCTTCCTTATTTTCTTTCCACCCCTGTCCTCTACCTTAGCCCTTTCCCAGACCATATTCACTGTCTTGCAATCCTCCACAAACCATTAAACAGACCCAGACTCCTTCCAGATCCCTCTATCGACCATAAACCCATCTAAGGCCATTGCCCTGACCGACATCGACCATTGCCCCTACCGACGTCGGTAGACTAATCGACGTCGGCAACCTTGACCTATCGACACCGACAGAACTATCGACATTAGCGACTGTGAGAGGTAGATTGCAAGAATCAGGTATGCATTATCTATTTCTCTTCTTTAGCCTTTCATCATTTCTCTTTCTAGCAACACTCTTCTATCAAATAAGTGGACTGTCATCCCTCAAGGAAGTCTTTACACTTCTGGGACTGAGCTTTTGCTTGGCAGTCCACCATATATCTATCTAACATTTTATTTGTTTAAGTCTTTCTTATCTACAGGTGTCATCCTCCACAACCAAAGAGGAGCTCCTACAATGTCTAGATAATGGTGCACAACTTCATCCAAGTATCATCTAACCCCTGACCATTAATCTTTAGTTTCTTATTCCTTCTGAATGTGAAAAGTGAAAATGAGTAGAAACAATAGAAAGAAAGGAACCTTGGCGGGTTAGAAGATGCTGAAGATTGAAAATTTTCTATTGAAGTGCCTTAAATGCTACTTGTAAGTTATGCTAACTATGTCAATTGAGTTGACCTAGTTCTATGAAACCCTAATTTTTGAAGCTTGTTAAGATGACTAAGTCAACTTGGTCAACCTAGTTTGTTGTCTAGATGCTGATTGGAATACTAATTCTACTTACACAATTTAGTTTGATGTTCTAGATGTTGTTTGAGAGACTGAGTCAACCTGTTCAACATATTGTGTTAGTTAAGACAAAATAAGAGCACTATGTCAACTTGTTTGATCTAGTAACCTGTATCTAATGAAGACCTAAATAGAAAGAGCATAGTTGTTTTGATGCAACTATGTGTTAAAATTGCACATATAATTTAGAACTATACCAGCTTGATCGACATAGTATCAAAAATATAAAAAAATGATAGAAATAAAAAGTGTGAAAAAAACCTATAAGGGTTATATTCATGTTGGGTTCACTATAATGTATTATAAAGGTGAAGCCATAGTGAAGATAATGCTAAGAATAAAGTAGAAATATGAATACAAACCAACCAATGGTGGGATAGGCTTCACGCTGGGTTCACCAAAATATATGCAATGAAAAATACATCAGATCTACAAATCAATCATAACTTGGAGAAGATAGATCCTACTTACACTTTTGATTAGAGATACATTAGATAATCGGGGTCATGACCAATATAGATCTACTAGACCTAGTCAAGGGATCTCTTGCCATAATAGTATCACTAGGGAGGGTTCCAAAACCTCCAATCAAATAAAACTATGCAATAACTCTAACTAAATCCTATGTTTTCATATTCACTATACTAATAACAAGTAAAGCAAAAGTATAATCTAGTACTCATCAAAGTTTATGGCATAACCATGGGGGTTATTAAACATAAAATTAAACATGCATAAGAGAATCCCAATTAAGATATACATAGGTAAAACCCTAATACATGGAGAGGGATAATATTATTCAAAATCCATTACTTATGCTACTTCTATCTATTAAAAAGAAGAACAAAGTTAGAGATAATTACTTGGAAGATGAACCCATAGAGACTCAATCTCTCCCTTGACCAAAGGTGATTTTCAAGAGGTTGTTGTGGTTTTTAAGGATCACTAAGAAATGCCAAAGTATCCAAGACTTCTCCACAAGACTAGATTCTTCTCCAAGTAGAAACCCTAAGCTAAGACTATTCAAGTAGAATGATGGAAGAAAAAATTGTAAATAAGTATAAATGAATAATAAATCTTACCTTATCTAATAATGGTAGAATATATGTGTTTATATAGATGGATCTAACCCTAAACCCTTCCCAAATTTTAGGCTGACAAGTTCGACTCGATCAACCTAGTATCGTAAATAACTAAAACTCACTAGGTCATAAACTAGGTCAGTTAGAGGCCGACCTAGGCCCTAAATAAGTTTTATCAATAAGAGTATAAGGTCAACACAACCAACATAGTCATGTAAACTATCAAGATGGATTTAGGTTAGGGAAATGGCTAATGAAGGTGGTAAATTCCTAGAGGAGTGCGTAAAATGGGAGGCAAAGCTTAAGGGAATGGTTTTTAGGAGAAAAACATGTAGATAACAAATGATAAATGGGATAGCAATATTATGAAGCAATAATGGTCTTCCTAGCCTTTTCTTAGTGCACCCCTGAGAGTGTGCACTTAGAGAGATTGAGACTCGATGGGTTCCTACAAGATAGAAAACATTAGAATTGATAAAGTGTGAAAATATTATGTGTATATAGAAATCAACTACAAAATTGATCTCAAAATCTAAGGTTTTACTAACATAATGTTTCAATATGAAGGTAAAATAAAAGATGTCCTTCAATGTGGATGAGGAATAAATATGATAATGGACACTAGTAACCCTTATTATACTTGAAATCACATAAATCTTCTAGCTACACATCATATGACCTATTAAAAAGTAGATTACTCACATAAAGAATGAAAGAGATATATGAATGCAAGGAGAAAGAGCTATCACTTGTCATTCAACAACAAAAAACTTCACACCTTGCATTAGTTTGAAATCTCCTCATACTAACATTGAAGTAATAATTATCTCTATTAGATGTCTTGAAGTGTTAGAATGTGAAGTCATTATTCATAGTCACTATTCAAAAATCATTATTCACATGTACTATTCATGGTCATTATTCATTATGATGTGGCCAATTAGTGATGTGGATGGTTAGTGATGTGGCTTGTGAATGATGTGCTTGATTGGTGATGTGGTGGGGGCCCATGAGTGATCAGGTTGATGTGATGGGAGTGGGGTGTAACAATCCATCAAGGCACATGGGTTTTTCCTTGGTAGTCACATGGGTGGTGTCACATGATGTAAAATATAAAAGGGTTGGTGTGGGTCAAATTTCTAAGAGACCCCATGGTTCTTATGTGTGGAGATAGTCAAAATATCATTGCAAGTATCTTTTGGACTCATGTGGTCACATGAAGAATGAAGATAAGAAAGATGTTATAGAAGACTAAACTTACATGTGTGTGGGAGACAATTTTTTTGGAGCTACATGGAGGTGGCACATGTTCTTGTCTAAAGCAAATAAGCCTTCAAAATTTTTTTACATGAAGACAATAAAAACACTTTAGATCACATGACATCCCACTAAGTGTGGTGCATTTTTTCCACTATTGTATCCTCTCTCCTCTCTCTCATCTTCTTGTTGTAAATGTTATTTATTAGCATGAGATCTCATTTATAATTCATTTAATAAGTGGATCCATGCAAGCCTTGGGCTTGCATGCAAGAAGGTTGGATCCTATAGGCTAGTTTAACTTAGTTCACAACCTAAATGCTTCAAGTGGAAACATTGAGTGCTTATATGTTAGCATTAATGGATTTGCTATGAAGGAGTTGTTATAGAAGAGATATTGATGTTGTGTATTAATGAATTCTGAAAGATGTAATTTTTCTTAAGGTTTTTCCTTGCACATTACAAGATTTCCATGTAATCTCTATGTAATGTGTCCTCTTGCTTCTCTTTATTTTTTGCAGCTTCTTTTATACTTTATTTACTTGCATTATAGGATATATTTAATTGATCTAACATGTAGTATCAGATCGATGGTGAAAAACTCCATATGTGAGTGTTTTCCATTATTGGCTGGTTGTGTGCAAGGTGAAGCTATTGTGATAGGAGGAGAGACCAAGTGTAGATTAAAGAAGAAGAAAAACATTTATGACAGGTATCTCTCTGGGGATTAATGAGGAGGATCTCTTAATGAAAATATTGATCTCTTCATATTACTGAGGAGAATATTGAAGAGAGTTAAGGATGAATCTTAAAAAATATTTTCTAGACAAGTCAACAACCTACACAATGTTCTTATTGATAGAGTACCAAATCTAAATCTTGAGGAGCAATCTGTACTCCTTTGGAGGAGGTGGAAGATAAGGCATGACCTTGTTATAATTCTTGGTAATAAACATAAGGGGTGTTGATGTAGTATCTTACTGAACATATGTTGTTAGATAAGATGCATAAAAAATCCATGCAAAGGAAGGAGGTATAGAGAAACTTGAAGTTGTACCTATTTTGAAGTAGTTGAGGAAGATGATGATGATGAAGATGCAAATTAACAAGTGAGACCTAGTGTTATTAGAAGGAGAAGGATAGTGTCAACCACATAACTCAGGGTGATAAAGTGTTGTGTATATGGTTTTGGCATTGGCTAGGTAGACTGATGCATGGACTAATACTGGAGGCACACAAGTTTATGTTTTGGAAACATTTGGTAGAGCATGATGTATTTTACATGCATTCTTGAGGCTCAAAAATGCGGTAGGTATAGTGATGCACCAAGTAGATCGATGACTCTCCTAGAGATAAGATTGGTCAACTTGTGTCATGTTGATAGCTAAAGGCTATGAGGATAAGTTTGATATTAAATTCTATGTTATCTTATTTCTTCACTATTATTAGGAGTGCTATGTGCACTAGTTTATATTCAAGGAGTTGGAGTAGGGTGATTCATACATGATGATCTCTTTTAGGGAGAGATAAATATAAATATGAGGTAGAAAGTTATTGGTTTATATATTAAGGAAGTCACTATACAAGTTTCCAATAAATGTGTTGAGGGAGTATAGGATATTCAGTACCTTCATGAAGTGCCAAGTGTTTAGTAGCGGTTGCTATTACGAGTTGTGACATGTTTGGATGTAGGCCCTAACATGATCATTATTTTGATAGCTTAGTAGAGACACATGAAATGAAGGTGGTATGGTATGGAGGAGAAAACCAAGGATGGAGATGCATAATGATGGGAAATTAAGCACCCCACTTCTTTAATTTTGAGTTGTCTTCCCAAGAGTGTCTCAAAGGAGGAGAAGACATGTTGTGTCTTGTGTATTAGATTCATCAGGAGTAGGAAGTCTCATGTTGCCATGGTGAGCACTAAATCATATATTCCTAACCATTATGAGTTGTGAGTGGTTCATGCCAAAATTTTGATTAGAGGATTGGTCTGTGGAGAAGTGAAGAGTCACTTCAATGCTGTAATCTACTATGAAGGAATATTTGTTGACAAAGCTGATCAGGATGGAGAAGTTTTAGTAGTGCTAGAAAATTTTTACTAGGGTTTGTGTCAAGATAACAAAGGGCATTGATGAGCAACTGGTGGAAAAATACTCAAGTGTGGTAAAATACTATGTATATTAACTTCAAGTGGGAGTATGTTAGGATGTGAAGTCACTATTCATAGGCACTATTTATGGTCACTATTCATGATGACATGGCTTGTTGGTGATGTGGATAGTTAAGATGTGGCTTATGAGTAATGTGGATGGTTAGTGATATGGTTTATGAGTGGTGTGGTTGATTAGTGATGTGGTAAGGGATCATGGAGGGTATCCCATGAGTGATTAGGTTGATGTGATGGGAGTGGGGCATATCACTCCACCAAGGTACATAAGTTTGTCCTTGATAGTCACATAGGTGGTATCATATGGTGAAAAAGACAAAAGGGTTAGTATAGGTCAAATTTATAAGAGACCCCATGATTCCAATATTTGGATATAGTCAAAAAATTATTATAAGCATCTTTTGGACTCATGTGGTCACATGTAAAATTAAGACAAGAAATCTAGTGTAGTAGATTGAACTCACATGTGTGTGGGAGACATCAGTTTTGGAGCCACATGGAGGTGGTAGCTGTTCTTGTCTAAAGTAAAGATGATTTTAATAATTTTACACATGAATACAACAACAAAACTATGGATCACATGACATACCACTATCGAATTCTCTCTTCTCTCTCTCATATTCTTGTTGTAAATGCTATTTATTAGTGTTAGCTCTCCTTTGTAATTCATCCAATTAATGGATCCATGCAAGCCTTAGGATTGAATGCTTTGAGGTTGGATATTGTAGGCTATTTTATCTTGGTTCACATATTAAATGATTTAAGTGGAAGTATTGAGTGCTTGTATGTTATCACTGATGGATTTATTATAGAGGAGTTGTTGTAGAAAAAAGATTGATGTTGTGTGTTAATGAATTCTAGAAGTTACCATTTTGGCCATGGTTTTTACTTACACATCAAAATATTTCCATGTAATCTCTATGTAATGTGTCCTCTTGTTTTTATTTTTTGTAGTTTGTTTTCCACTTTATTTACTTTTACTATAGGATATAATTCATTGATCTAACAGGTAGTATTAGAACTTCATTCCTAACATGAAATCCATTTGGCTTCACTGTGCCTCTTTTTATCCAAATGGATAAAATATTAATTCCACCTTTATGGATGAAATATATTTTCATAAAATTGACCTTCATATCTTATCAGACCTAAATTAACTCATATGGAAACCTAAAACACTCTAAAAGACTTCATCTTGCACCCAAGGCTTGCATTTTTTCCCAATTCCTTGTATCCCTAAAACATATAAAGCTCCTTATGTAGAATAATGTATGGATGATATTGAGAATATGGGCATGTTTTTGAGTAAGCATTATATCCTTATATCTCCATGCCAAATTTCATGAACTAAAACCAAGTGGAAGTGTCCTTTTTTTGCTGATCTCTCTTTGCAATTAGGCCTCTAGACCTATAAAATGAGTTTTGGCTCTAGAATTCTCCCACATGTGTGAAACCACAAAAAAATGTTTGATTCACTTTCCCCAGATTATGACCATGTTTTATACCAAATTTGGGCTTCTGAGACCTTGTGTAGATATGATAACCATGAAATGGTCCAAAAAACTAGGCTTTCTCAAGCCTTTTTGACACTGCCTTCAATAACCAGACATGTAGGGACATTTCTAGGGCAGAATGTATAGATTTTTGGTGAGGTATAATACACCTAAATACATCCTCCCTAATGGTTTTCATCTTTCTATGATCTTCAATACCTTTTTTTGAGCTCAAATCCTTGCAAAAGTATAACATTTATTGCATCCGTACATGGGTAGGTGAAAACAAGTGTCATGGTGAGCAGTGTCATGGTGAGGACATCCCTTGTCACATTCTAATTTATCTCTAATATAAGTAACCTATTTTATTTATATATTACTATGGTTTATTATTTGGTTAACCAATATTTGATTAAACTTAGTGAAATATGTTGATTATGGGACATTTTGTGTTGCTTAATTTACATGATTAGTTTTTTTACGAGTTAACATTAATTTTACATTTTGTATATTATGATCATGTTTGATAATTATACCACTTTATTTTATGGATATAATTATGTTTCAAGATAACTACCTTCATTTTTATGAGGTGGATGCAGGACATATTCTTCCCTCAAAGTGTGACAGAGGGAGAGCATCATCAGAGAGGGTGGTTTAGATGAAGGTGTTGGAGGATGATAAAGAATGAATCTAAAAATCCTTGCACACACCACATTTATATTTCATGATTGTGTTATTTTGTATATAGTTGTAGTATACTTTGTTTAATTTTTGAATGAATGTTTTGATCTTGTATATTTTCACTAATTTATTTCTGTTAGTGATCATAATGATTTGTTTGAGTGCTTTCTCTAAATTAATGATCATACGTAGCTTATCTTATGTGATGTAATGTTTGGTTGAATTCATTATGTTTTACTTATTTTATTGCCTTAATTGGGTATGGCTATGTAGTATAACATTATGATGTTATGAAGAATTCCATTATTGTTATATAATATATAAGATTTAGATAATAATAATTAAAGATTATTATTATGATATTATATATGTTTAATTCAAATGTCGAAAGATAAGTATCATTATTTTAAAATATATTGTATTTGATTAAATGTTTGATCAAAGGTTTCATATTAAAAGTACATTAGACATTGGTTATTATTATAAAATGATTTAAGGAAATCATTGTGTTATAAAATTTATTTATGATTACATGGTAACATAAACTATAGTCTTTGAATACATTACCATTCTAAATGTTAAATGCGTAGTTAACTTTAGATGGAAGGTTAATCTCAACTAAGTCAATAGTCATTGTATGGTATAGAATGGAGTTTGTGACTTGTGGTTTATTGATTATTTTATTAGGTTTGGAAGTCGATGAGGTAATAACTTAAGTAAATGGCATGCAATTATATTTAAGATTATAAAATGATTATTTTAATTAGTGAAAAAGAAGTTTCTAGTGATTAGGGTTACTAACCACTTATTGACTTCGAGTTAAACATCGTTTTAGAGAAAATCATGGAGGTTATTCTGTATTTCATGATGATGGACTATGGAAGTTGGTTGAGTTATTTTTGCATGCATTTACTCAGTCAGTTGAAGTGGCTATTAATGGTGGAGTAAGACAATGAAAAAGAATAAAAAAATATAGTGGGGGTGGTGAATGGGATGACACACTACATATAGAGGAGAATATATAGAAAGATAAGAAAGTGATAGTTTGAAGGAAGGGAAAAAGGATTATATACAAATTGTTTGGCATTCATAGGTAGTTTTTGTAATTTAATTATTGTGTGTGTAAAATATTGAATGGGTTTTCTAATTTGTTTGGTTACTAGGATTTTATTATTTGAAACAATGGGGGGAAAATGGGCTGCATGTAAGGCCCTATGGAAGGCTTAGCCACCATAGAATCCCACATTAAACTCAGGGTAGCTTGAGGGTATTGGGTAAAACCATAGAACTTACCATGACTATTTTAGGCTTGTATGAAATCTTGTTCTAAACTCTTCTCTTAGTTCAAAAACTTTGTTCATTAATGGAAAGCTATTCTTGATGGGTATATATGATGTGGCTCAACCTCGTTGGTTCAAATCAATTTTTTATATATTCATTTAGGGTATTTGGAAATATAGACTTAAAAATCTTGACTGTATGGGCATTCTACCGTGTAAACCAATTCAGACCTTTTGGTCTAAAAATGTGGGTTTCAGGGATTGTGAATATATACATAAGTATATAATTGGTCATATATATATATATATATATATAGTGAATTGTCAGGCTTTAATGGGTGACTGTATGTAAAACATTTAGAATATGAAGTTACTTGTATAGGAAAATTGGAGGTTATGGTTTTGATTGGATTTATTTGGCTTTAGATTCAAATGAAGCTATTCATATAGGAAAAATATAGTTTTAAAATTTTAGCTATGTTATGAAATCCTATTTTATAAATACTTATTTATATATGGATTTGGGAACTTTTGGTTTAGTCAAATTTAGAAATCTAGGTACGGGTATGTGAATGATTGTGTATAGGTTATGCATTAAAATTTATGCATGAAAATATACTAGAAGACATTATAGTATATGTGGTAGTGTTTAATTATAACTATGTTCAGTATAATTATGAACTATGCTTTTATTGAAATGTGACTGTGCAATATTATATAGTTCAAATTTGTTTTTGAATTGAGAAAGAGTCTTGAATAGTCAATGAAAGGATTGAGTATATGGGTTTAAATGTATGTTTTACATAGATTTATTTGGCCAAGACTGTGTTGTTTTATTGAAAACCTAAGTTGGGTATAGTTAACTGTGTGCATACATTTGCTCATTTGCATTCAATTTAAATGACAAACTTAAATCAATTGATTTAATATATTTGATTTAATATCTTTTATGGATGAATGAATAGTTGTGTTTGATATTATTCTATGCGTTTTATTTATCAAGGACAATGGAATTTTTTTAGTTTAAAGAAAAGGGTTATGGGGCATTTATTGTTAAGTTGATTTCATACTTAGTGTATACAATATACTCTAAGGTGAATGACAGTGGATGTCATCTTAGGAGTGTACTATATAAAATGAAGCATTTATATTATATTTGCATGTGTGAATTCAAAATGTAGTATAGTTTATATGATTATTGATTGAGTAATAAATTGGGGAAGAATATATCATTCATTCATTCACACACACACACACACACACACACACACACACACACACATATATTAATGCATATAGTTGTTATATGTATATAAGTGTTATCATCATAACAATGTGTAAATGATGCTTGTTTATATTTCAATGTTTGTATATAAGCATTAAAAATAGCATTTAAGAGTTAAATATAAAGTTTTTTGGACTAGCTTTTGTTATATGTGAAATATGAATAATGTAATTAAGCATGTGATATAATATGGTTTCATGGAGAAATAACAATATAATTTACTTATGGTTTAAGTAATTAGCATTCTAGATAAATCATTACTTGGATGGTATGTTATATTGAGGATTATTTTTGGATTTTGTTTATTATTTGTAATAAACTAGATGTTATGGATTCATCACATTTCATTTGATGAACTAAATGAATGTATGTGATATTTTTGTACTTAGCATAATTTTTATTATCTTAAAAAAATATTTTGAATGAATCTATTGGTTTTAATATTATTATTTATTTTTACTGAATCTTGTATTCATGACTCTAGTTTAGTAGTGGACAGATTCCACTTGTTCAATTAGCACCATTAATGCATAATGAGGCATAATCAGATTGAGTGGTGTGTATGAAATCGACTGATCTTATAGATAATTTATTATTAAAAAATTTGTCCAAAGTAGTGGTTTGATTAAGCATTGTCATTTCATATATTGATATAATTTTTATATTTATGTGATATCATATTAGATGTATTTATTTATGGTACACATTATGTTTTAGATATCTTTAACACATAGGTTCTGGTTTTTTACTCTGGGTTCCCTCACCATCATTATCTACCCATTCATGAAAGGAGGGCCATCCCCTTATTTGAGAGATTATGATGAGAATCTATAGTCCATGGTTGGTGTAGAAAATCACTCAGATGATGCTTTCCCTTCTAATTGGAGTACTATACTTGAGACTACTCTTGAAATTACAAATTGATACTTAAGTCATGGAGACTCTTCTTAGAAGAGCTTTGTATCATGTTTTATCATTTGAGATATTATTATGTATTGATAAAAACTATAAAATTTATTCATTATACTTTTACAATAGTGGTTGTAATGTTGTATCAATCATAGTTAAATTTATACTATTTCATTTATGATTAGATGTAGTATCTATTTATTATTCAATATTATTCATAATTTTCATATCTGTTCATGGTGATCCTTAACTAAGTGGATTAGCTATAAACCTATGGGTTAACTAAACTAATAAAATTAATTAAAGATTACTAGTTAGGTTTCTCGTGGTGAAATTTATATGTTGAATATGTGTAATTAATTAAAAAAATATTGATATATTATAGTAAAATTTAGTGGGGTTGTTACATTGTGGTATCAGAGCTGAGGTTCAAATTTTAGGACTTAATGTGTCTACTAATACAAAATTATTTTTTAGATAAATAAGAAGAACAATAGTGCATGCTATAATAGAAGGTGAGGGTACTTTGAATATTGAACCCACTACTGATCCAAATCAGTTTGCCACTAAACAAGTTACAAAGATGGACTTAATCCTCATAACCATGCAAGAGACTAGGGACTGACTCATGGTTTTAGAATAGGAAGTGCATGGACGTAAAAAGGAGAATGCTTAGAAATAACCTAAAGAACATCCTGATGATCAAGAACATCTTCAAGAGTAGAGGTATGAGGAGGTGCCATAGGATGTGAGAGCTTGAGTTACTACAAAGTTGGCATGTGACATGAAAAAGGTGAATCCATCCAAGTTTAATGAAACTATTTTAAGGGATAGAGCTGAAGCATGGTTGATAGAAATTAATAAGTATTTTGAGATTCAAAATTATTCTAAAGTCATAAAATTAGTCTAGAGAGCTTATCAGGTTGCTAGTGAATCAACAACTTGGTGGGCAAACAAGAAGCTTAAGATGAACCTAAAATAAACCACCACCACGTAGAAATTATTTGTGACATTATTTAGGTTATGATGGCTTCTATAACTGTACTTTGATCAAAAGCTTATGGATTTTTAGAATCTTAAGTAAGAGAATTTGTTGGTGAATGAATGGTGGGAGAAATTCACTAAGCTTCTTAAGTATGTACCTTATTATTAGGTAGATAAGAGGTTTAGAATCACAAAATTCATCATGGAATTAAAAATCCAAATAGGCTATGGAGTAGATGTGCATGGTCTATCTACCATGGATCATGTGTTCAAGAAGGCATTTAAACAAGAACAAAAACTAAAATATCTTACCCAAGTCAGAGATAAGTTTAAAAATAAATTTGGAAGTTCTAAACCAGATTTTAAGAAGAAGAAATAGAAGCAAAAGAGTGGAGATTCCAAGGGTCAGTTCAAGAATCATAATGCTAAGTTTCACAATGGTTTAGGAAATAAGAAACTTGGTAATGGTTTCAAGGGAAACCAATAATCTGAGAAGAAATGACTTATTAGAGGTTGATTCATTTGTGGAGGTGACCATTTTGATTGATAATGTCCTCATGAAAAATCAAATAACAAGGGTTATACTTCTCATCAAGGTATATTTTAGTAGAAAATTCATGTAGCTATTGCTAATTAATAGGTTGATTATCAAGCTTCACCCATAAAATTGTTAGGTATTTTTTTTGATCATCCAGCTTCTATTTTGATTTATATGGGAGCTTCATAATGTTTCATTTCTCCTAGAATGCTTAGTAAATTATCTATAAAGGCTGGAGTTATGGAAAATACATGGTTGGTATAATATGAGTATTAGTTTAAGGTCAAAGTTGACAAGTGTCTAGTCAAAGCAAAGATTAGGTTCCCTGAGTTCATTATAGTATTAGATATTTTTGTATCACTATTTGGATCATATGATGTGATCCTAGAAGTGAATTAATTATCAAATCATAAAGCCAAGGTTGATTGTTTTCTAAAGAAGGTTGAGCATTAAGATGATTTTGACAATTAGACACAAATTCAGGGCAAGAAAAGGGAGTTGAAGCTAAGGTATATTTATATAATTTAACTCAAGAAAGCTAAAAGAAAAGGATGCCAAGCATTTATCATTAAGATAAATGAGATGGAAGAATCTAAGGAACCATCAATCAAATTTTTTTTTTTTGAAAAAATTTCATGACGTGTTTCCAATATTTTTTTGAAGATTGCCACCTAAGTGAGAATTTGATTTCTTAATTGATATTATACCTAGATTAGAACCATAGTCTAAGGTACCTTATTAAATGACAAACACTAAGTTTGTTGAGTTAAAGACACAACTTCAGGAGTTTTTAAAAGAGATGAGTCAACCAAGTGTGTCACCATGGGGTATACCAGTTGTCTTCATCAAGAAGAAGGATGTCACTCTTTGCTTGTGTATAGATTATATGATGTTGAATAAAATAATGAGCAATAACAAATATCTATTTAAATGCATATCTAATCTCTTTGATTAAATGTGAGGGGAAATAATATTTTATAATATTGATCTTAGAGTAGGGTATCATTAGTTGAGGATCCATGAAGAGGATATTCTAAAAATAACATTCAAGACTCAATATGGGCACTACAAATTTACAGTGTTACCTTTTAGATTGACAAATGTTTAAGTAGCATTTATGAATCTTATGAAAAGTGTGTTTAGATATTACTTAAATCATTTTATTTTGGTCTTTTTTGATGACATCCTCATTTATTCCAAGGATGAGGAAGAGCACTCACAACATATAGAATTGGTTTTGAAATATTTATGAAGGTATAGGGTTGCATGAAAAATTGTCTAAGTGTACATTTCTCCAAAATAAAGTGCAGTATTTAGGACACTATCTATATGAATGGTATTTTAGTGGATCCAACAAAGATAAAATCCATAATGGAGTGGTTAACACTAAATAATGTGCATAAAGTAAGGAGTTTCATGGGATTGGCCGGCTATTATAGGAAATTCATTCCAATTTTTTTAAAGATAGCTAATTCAATTGTCTCTCTTCAACTAAAGAATCAGAGTTTCATTTGGATAGATAAGTGTGAGGTAGCATTTAAGAAACTAAAAATGAGGCTTACTTCAACACCAATGCTAAGAGTTCTCAATTCTAATGGTCAATTTTTAGTGATCACCAATGCATCTAGGGATGGATTTGGAGGAGTTATTATGTAGGATGGCTCAGTGTTAGCCTATGAGTCTATGAAACTGAATCCATATGAGGTGAATAATGCCCTTCATGAAATAGAAATTATGATAATTATTCATGATTTGCAAGTTTGGAGACACTATCTTTTGGAAAAATTGTTTGAGCTCAAGACTGATAAATTGAGACTCAATTACATCTTCACCCAACCAAATTTGAATGCTCATCAAAGGTGGTGGTTAGAGTTATTGTATAATTATAATTTTGATATTAACTATATCAAAGGCAAAGAGAATAGAATAATTGATGCTTTAAGCCATAGAAGTTACATAACAGTCATGGCTACTATTAGGAGTACTTTCAAAGATCTAGTGATCAAATTATTTCTAGAGATGCATTCTATGACTAGGTCAGGAAAGCATTATATAAGAATGTTCAAAACCCTAGGTATTAGAGATTTAGGATAGAGAATGATAGTCTTTTATGATAAAATGGTAGGATGTATGTGCTTGATAGAGATAATTTGAGGAGCACAATGCTAAAGGAATTACACAATGCCCCATATTTAGGACATCTAGGAGTAACCATTGGTTGAGTTTAGAACACTTTATTTCTGGAAAGAAATTAAGATAGATGCAATATATTTTATGCCTTTTTGTTTGGAATGTCAGTGTGTGAAATTTAAACATGTGTACCTAGATGGATTGCTATATCCACATGACATATCAAAATGGAAGTGATAGGTGATCTGTATGGACTTCATCCAAGGTTTACTATTATCACAAAATAAGTATGACATGATCTTAGTTGTAGTTGACAAACTAAGCAAGGTATCTCACTTCATACAAGGCAATTGATGGATGATGCACCTACACTTATGAAGAGATTCATGAAAGAAGTATATCAATTACATGTTTTTATAGAGAATATCATTTTAGATCAAGATCCAAGGATGACTTATAGGTTTTGGTTGACTTTGAATTCAGCTTTGGGTATGTAGTTGAACTTCAACACTTCTTATCACCCACAAACTGATGGAAAAATAGAATGAGTTAACCAGGTTTTAGAATATTTCTTTTGTATGTATTGCATGGATTAACAATACAAATGAGAAGAACAACTTCCATTGGTTGAGTTTTCTTACAAAAACTCATACCAATCAACATTGAATATGGCTCTATTTGAGGTGTTGTATGAAAGGAGGTGTAGAATACCAATAAGTTGAGATAGGTTAGAAGATAGGGCAGTCTTTAGACCTGAGACACTTTAATAAATGGAAGATCAAGTTAGGGAAATTAAGTAGAGGTTGTTTGAGGCCAATGATAGACAAAAAATTTATGCTGATCTAAAGAGAATAACTGGGTTATTTTTTTTAGGTGATAAAGTGTTTCTATAGATTAATCCTTAGAAAATCTCAAAAAATTTAGGAAATCAGTGAAATTTTCACCAAGATATGTAGGACCCTTCAAGGTTTATGAAGTGGTCAATCCTATAACATATAGACTTAGATTTCCACCAGCTCTAACTCTTTTGTATAATGCATTTCATGTGTCTTATCTTAAAAATAATGTTTTTGATCCTTCACATGTGTTGGATTGGAATGCTTTGTAGGTTTCAAACCCAGGGTGGTCATGGTAGAATCAATCATAGTAATTGACACTCACAAACTCCATTTATATAATAGAAAAGTCTTATAATACAAGGTCCTGTGGGACCAATATTTTGAGGATAGTACCACTTGGGAGGATTATGATGAGTTTAAAAAGCTATTCCCACTTTTATTTTCTTGATTTTTTGCTTCATATTAAACTATTTTTTGTTGACTAATATTTTAAATTCATAACTTGTGTTTGAATGAATGTCATCAGGATGATGACTAGCTTTAGAGGGAAGGATGTCACATTCTAATTTCTCTCTAAGATGAATAACTTGTTTGATTCATGGATTATTATGGTTGATTAGTCCATTAAATAATATTTTATTAATCTTAATGATATATTCTGATAATGAGATAGTTTGTGTTTCTTAATTTACATGATTTATTTATTATGAGTTAGCAATAATTTTACATTCTATATATTATGATCATCTTTGATAATTATACTACATTATTTTATAGATATAATAATTTTTCAAGCTAACTACCTTCATTGTTGTGAGGTGGATGCAAGACAGATTCTTCCCTCAGAGTGTGATGGATGGAGAACATCGTCATAAAGGGTAGTTTAGATAAATATTTTGGGGGATGATAGAGAATGAATACAAAAACCCTTACACACACCATATTTATATTTCATGATTATGTTTTTTGATAGATAGTTGTATTTTTTGTTTCACATTTGAATGACTATTTTGATCTTGTACATTTTCACTAATCTACTTGTTGTTAGTGATCATAATAATTTATTTGAGTGATTTTTCTAAATTAATGATTGTATGTAGCTTATCTTATGTGATGTAATTGTTTGGTTAAATTCATTATGTTTTACTTACTTTACTACCTTAATTACGTATGGCTGTGTAGTATGATGCTATGATATGATGAATTTCATTGTTGTTATTCGATCTATAAGATTTAGATAATAATAATTCAAGATTATTATTATTATGATATTATATATGTTGAATTCAAATATCGAAAGATAAATAACATTATTTTAAAATATATTGTATTTGATTAAATGTTTGATCAAAGGTTTCATATTAAATTACATTAGACATTGGTTATTATTATAAAATGATTTAAATAAATTATTGTATTGTAAATTTTTTTTGTGATGACATGGTAACATAAACTATAGTCTTTGAATACATTGCCTTACTAAATGTTAAATGAGTAGTTAACTTTGCATGGAAGGTTAATATCGACTAAGTCGATAGTCATTGCATAATATAACATGAAGTTTATGACTTGTGGTTTATTGATTGTTTTATCAATTTTAGAAGTTGATGATGTAATAACTTAAGTCAATGACATGTGTATACATCCAAAAATTGTCACAATTGGCTTCTGATTGGACTTCAAATTGATTCCTACCAACCATTGCAAATTAAGTCTAAGAATCATTTAACATCCTAAATTTAGCCAATCATTATTCATCAATGATCATAATCATGTTGAGACATCTCTAATTGGGGTATTCTATAATATGCAATAATAAATTCTCACATATTTATCCTTAATCATCTTGTGGCATCACAACTATCAATTTGGCCTATAGACATTTTAAGTAGGACACTTGAACAAATATCAAATCTTGAAAGAGCTAAAATGCTAATAAAAATCAATTATCTAATTAAATATGATTAAATTTCTAGTTTAATTGTACATTTAAAATTAATAATTTTTTTTAAAAAAATTCTAAAATTCAAAATATCCAAGCCTTTCATCATTACCTTTATGAGTTGTCAAATTCTTTAAAAATATCTTAAAATATATAATTTGAGAGCCATTCCTAATAATTGAAAATAATAATTACATGACAAATATTAATTCAATTGAAGTTAATTTTAGCTCACCTAAGGTTAGTTTGAACCCATCCCAAGCCTAAAATCAATCTTAACTCACTTTGGGTGAAAGTTAATTCCTAAGGCTATAAATACAAGGCCATACCCTTTCATTTCTAAGTTTGGATATTGTAGAGTAATTATGCAGGATTTCCTCCATAAGCCTCATGTAAGTAGTGTTACCATGCCCAAATATTTATCCAAGTGATCAAAGCCAAGGTGCTAAGGAGAGAAGGAGCTAATCAAACTTCTTTGTCAAAGACTCTTTGATACACACGCTGAAGAAGCCATTCAAAAAGCATTTGGATCTCCTAGAAAGATAAAAGAGTGCATTATTTTATGTTTTTGTTGTGCTTTCATATGTTTGGTTGTTACCTAAGCTCTCCCTAGTGCACAAAATAGAGGCGTTAGGATTTTAATGTTCTTATTTCATTTATTTTATGAGACTAACACAAGACTAACCTCCCCTCTACGTATTCCTTGATCACAACATGTAATTATATTTGAGATTATAAAATGATTATTTTAATCATTGAAAAAGAAGTTTTGAGTGATTAGGGTTACTAACCACTCGTTGACTTTGAGTTAAACATCATTTTGGATTAAATCATGGAGGTTAATGTGTATTGTATGATGATGGATTGTGGAAGTTGGTTGAGTTATTTTTTCATGTATTTATTCATTTAGTTGAAGTGGTCACTAATGGTGGAGAGTAAGTCAATGAAAAAGAATATAGTGGGGGTAGTGAATGAGATAACACACTACATACAAAGGAGAATAAACAAAAAGAGAAGGTGATAGTCTGAAAGAAGGGAAAAAAGATTATATATGGATTCTTTGGCATTCACAGGTAGGTTTTGTAATTCAATTACTGTGTGTGTAAAATATTGAATGAGTTTTTAATTTGTTTGGTTACTATGATTCAATTATTTGAAACAATAGGGAAAAAATGAGTTGTATGTAGGGCCCTGTGGAAGGTTTAGCCTTCACAGAACCCACATTCAACCCAAGGTAACCTGGGGGTAGTGGGTAAAGCCATATAACTTACCATGATTGTTTTAGGCTTGTATGAAATCATGTCCTAAACTCCTTTCTCAATTTGAAAACTTTATTCATTAATGGAAAGCTATTTTTTATGGGTATATACATTGTGGCTTGAGCTAATTGGTTTAAATTAGTTTGTTATATATTTATTTAGGGTTTTTAGAAATATAGAATTAAAACTCTTGACTATATGGGTATTCCACTATGTAAATCAATTTGGACTTTTTGGTTTAAAAATGTGGGTTTTAGGGATTGTGATTATATACACAAATATATATAAGTATATATTTGGTTAAATTTGATTATATATATATATATATATATATATATATATATATATATCATGAACCATCAGGGTTTAATGGGGGGCTGTATATGTACACACACACACACACACACACCTATATTGTGAATTGTCAGGCCTTAATGGGTGATTGTATTAGTTTTTTCACATGTAGGTTTAGGATCAAGTTTAATACCAACTTCAATAGGAGTAGTGGTAGATTTACAATCAAGCATGTTAAACGTAACAAGAAGATTATGTGCATACTGAGATTATGATACAATAATTAATTTTTTATCCTGAAATATTACCATTCCTAAAAATGATGTAGAATATCTAATTCAGTCATTTCAAACATTTAACTTAGTTTATCTTTATATTTATGAATTAAACTAGTTAGATAGTCAGTAATCAATAAATCATCAACATATAATATAATTAGAATCAAATGACTATTTTCATCTTTAACAAAAAGATCTTTATATGAATAGTAATTACAAAAACTTAATTATGTGAGAAAAAAGTAATCTTAGAATACCAAGCTCAAGGATTTTGTTTTAGACTATACAAAGATTTCTTTAACTTGCATACATAATGTTCTCTGTTAGGGTTAATGAAACCTTTAAGCTGAGTCATGTAGATTTATTCTTCTAAATCACTATTTAGAAATGCATTATTGACACCCATTTGGTGGACAACCCAATAATTTTGGGATGCAAGAGCAATAAGAAGTCTAATAGTACTCATTTTTTTCACAAGAGCAAAGGTTTTAACATAGTCAATCCTGAGTTTTTGAGTAAACTCATGAGCAACTAATCTACCATTAAACTTGTCAATTTTATCAATTGAATTATATTTAATCTTATAAAGCCACCTACAATTGACATATGTCTTTTAAGTGAAGGAGGGACAATATCCCAAGTTTAATTTTTAATTAAGGTATTCTATTTAGATTGCATAACAACATTCTATCTATCATCTTGAGTGTCTTCCTCAAAAGATTTAAGTTCACATTCATATATACTCATTAATGTATGATAAGAATTTTGAACTCTTTTTAATTTATTATGGTTATCAACAATAGAAGATTAAATTAGGGATTATACCCATTTAGGTCTTTTATCTTAGATTTAAAACTTAGGATTTTTATTAGACTCTAAGTTATCCATAACTAGATCAACTTCCTCAAGGGCATCTGTTTCATCACAAGGAGAAATATGAGAGTCAAGTTCATCAACAAAAGAACACTAATGAGGATCCATTGAGGGCTCACAAAAATATTTTTCAAAAAAAAAAAATTCACATTCTCAATAATGTGATGTTTAGAGGATCATACACTCTTAAACCTTTTGTTTTACCTCCATATCCTCTAAACTTTAGGGACAAAGATAAAAGTATGACTGTCAAAAATCTTAAGATGAGACACACTAGGTTTATTTTTAGTCCACATTTATAAAGGGGTAAAAAGATGTAAGGCTTTGGTAAGGACTCTATTTAGAATAGATTATGACATCGTTCTATCCATTTCTATAATGGTACAGTTTTTCCTTTTAGAAATACTATTTTACTGGGGGGAATAGGGAGTCTTCAATTCTCTTTGAATACCACAACTAGTGCAAAAAGAATCAAACTCTTTACTAACATATTCGTCACTATCATTAGTTCTTAATATCTTAATATAAAAATTAGATGCATTTTCAACATAAGATTTAAATTATTTAAACTTAGAAAAAATATTATATTTATTTTTAATGAAATAAGACCAAATAATTATAGTATAATCATCAATAAAAATAATAGTATACAAATAACCATTAAAAGATACAATTTAAATAGGTCCTATAATGTCACTATGAATTAATTATAAAGGATGTGAGGAATTCATATCATGATTCTTATGAAAGGGATTAGTATATTACTTACCACATAAGGACCTCTCACAATTTCATGATGAGAAGGTATAGAAATAAGTCCACCAACAAGATTGTTAATAGACATATCATGTAATCTTCTAAAATTAACATATCTTAATCTTTCATGTTATAACTGAGATTCATCCTTATTATGTGATGAAAGTAAACATGCAAAATAAGGAGAAAAGATATATAAACCATTCTTTTAAATATATTAAATAATCAAGGTACCAAAATGATTTTTAATAGACAAATTATCTTTAAGCAATGTTATAATGAAATTATCATTTGTATGTTGAGAACAAGAGGAAAAAAATTATTTTTAAGCTTAGGTACATAGAAAATATAATTATTAACAACATTTGAAAATATCATTATTAACAAAGTTTGTTCGCTCATAGGAAAAAGGAGTCTCATCCTATATTTCATGAGGGATTAATTCTAATAATTGAAGGTCACTGCAAAAACAAGGCCATTGTTCCAAATCCTTATTTGGATAAAAAGGACTCACAGAGCAACAAGAATGAAATAGTAAATGGGAAAGGAAAAGCTAAATCCAAATCCCCCAGCTTTAAAAATTAGAATGCTGATGAGGAAACAGAATGGGAAAGCACTGAAAGTTCTGAGGAGGAGAGTATGGAGGAAGAGGGAGGAACAGAAAGTAGGCAATCAAGCTCCAGCGAGGAAGACGAAGTTAAAGGTAAGAATGAGAAAGAAGGGGTCACTATAGAGGAAAAAACTAAAAATAATAACTATGATCTTGAGGAAAACTAGTAAGTGCTTGGGGAAACTAATAAATATTTGGATGTTCTATTTGAGAACACTGCTTCGAAAACTGAGAAGGAACATCTAGTTCAAGTTGCCAACCAAGTAATAGAAATGGGAGCTCAAGTTAAGGATGATTGTAACCAAAACGAAAGCCTTGTTGAAACTAAGGAATAGAAACGAATGGAAAGGGAGGATCATATGGAAGAAGATGAAAATAGTCCTAAAGAGAACACAGAAGATTTGAGTGATATAAGGTAGAATGACGGGAGGCATCCCCCTATGAGCTTGGCCAATTGTAAAGCAGATGCTATCCTTAAATTTGACTCATGGATGTATAAGGAGATAATGGGCCTCAAGAAGAAAATGGAAATAATGGAACGTAACCAGGAAGTAGTTCAGAATAAAATCAATAACATGGAAAAGTAGATAAGGGATATCCCAATCAAACTCAAAGACTATGAGAACAATCTAAGGAAACTCATTAAGGAAAGTAGAATGAAGATGGAGGAGGTAACCTCTAGCATATGTGCAGCTACTGTAAACATTGGAAAATGAGCAAATGAGGAAATCAAATCCTTGGAGGGGCCTAGCAAGAGAACAAGATAGAGCTCAAGAAAGAAAACAATGCACGAGGGTGCTACGTTGGTAGGCTACAGCCATATAGGACACTGCTGTGAAAGGTAAGGAAGCAGTGAAGATGATTTTGGAACTAGAAGAATAGGTCCATTGAGTTCCTACTGTCCTGGTTCTTTTTGTTGGATGTAATATCTGGATCCATTTTCTGGTTTTTGTTTTCTTATCACAATGGAGTTTCCAGGTCTCTGTAAAACCTGGGGTTAGTCTTTTGTTTTTCTAGTATGGTCATTTTAGGTCCATGTAAAACCTATTTTTGATACTTCTATGAAGTAGGTTTTAGGTTTCACCTGTGGACGTAATTGTTATATCCTTCTCCCTATGTTTCAGGGTTTCGGGGTCCCTTCAAAACCTGTTTTTACCTTAATCTAAAACAACATTTGAAAATTTTGTTTTTTCTTGTTTAATTGCTTCTAAAAATGAATTATCTCCTAAGTAAATTCTTTCAGAGATATCTCTAGAATCACATAAAATATTAGATAAGCATGTTATATGGTGTGATGCATCAATATCTAAGATCCATTCATTTTTATTTGAAGAAAATAAATCAACACACAAAGTAATAACATTTGAATTCTGATTGTTATTCTGATTAGAGTTTTAATTCTTCTACTTGTTTTGATTAGATATTTTTCCTTTGTTATTTTTATTAGTTTGATTGTTATTTATATCCTTATTTTTATAATATGTTTCCCTTCTATTATCAAATTTAACATGAAGATTGCAATTTCCATTAAATTTAGGTTTATGACTTTTATTACCATATTTCTTATTCTTTTTTTGCCTTTAACAGAATTAAAGTTAGATTTATGGTTTTTATTATTATCAGAAACATTATTAAGAGTGAGAAGTCCATGAACGACATTATCCTTTGCATGAGAATTGGTCATCACTTTATTTTCTTGAATCAGAAGTGCAGATAAGGTGGTAAGGTCAGGGATATCTTGCTTAGTTTAATGCTTAGAATTTAAAATTGAAATGAAATTTCTAAACTTTTCATGAATGTTTAATTGAATGATACCATGAATAAATTCATGTATATAGATATATGAATCAATACACATAGATCTAGAAAAGAGTTAATTGGCAAAGCACAACAAAATGAACCCATATCAATTGAACGCATAAACACATGAATTACCGTGGGAAAACTTATACGAGGTAAAAAATCCACCAAAAGTAATTTTTATTATCAAGAAACAAAGTACCTCAATACAAATTCTCTTCTCACTTCTCTCCAAAATAAATTTCACAAGACTCTTGAATAAATTCCCGTGAATACAAATTAATAACCAATAGGAGTAAACCCTATTTTATAGTGAATTTTGAAGGGAGGTGACCATTGTGAATAGCGGGTCCAACCATCCTAAAGAGTCAATAAATAAAATATTGGTAATTTATTAAATATAATAATGTTTATTTATTTACATGAGGTTTCTACCTCGTGTTAATAAATAATATATTAATATTATTTAATAAATCATCAATATAGCATAAGGATTAAATAATAACCACTTAATCATTAAATGCTCTAACACTTAAATTGATTGATTTAATATATTTAATTTAATAGCTTTGATGGATGAATGGGTAGTTGTGTTTGGTAGTATTCTATGTGTTTTATTTATCAAGGACAATAATAATTTCTCAGTTTAAAGAAAAGGGTTGTGATGCCTTTATTGTTAAATTGACTATATACTTAGTGTATATAACATCCTATAAGGTGAATGATAATGGATGTCATATTAAGAGTATACCATATAAAATGAAGTATTTATAATATATTTGTATGTGTGAATTCATAATATATATAACACATACATACATACATACAAATGGTATACTTTATACGATTGTTGATTGAGTAATAAATTGGGGAATAATATACCATTCATACATACATACATACATAATTGTGTTATTTATATAAGTGTTACTATCATAATATTGTGTAAATGATGCTTGTTTATGTTTCAATGTTTGTATATAAGCATTAAATATAGCATTTAAGAGTTTTAAATATAAATCTTTTTGGACTGGCTTTTGTTATATTTGGAGTATGAACAATTTAATCAATCTTGTGATATAATGTGGTTTCTTGGAGAAATAACATTATAAGTTACTTATGGTTTAAGTAAATGGAAGTCTAGATAAATCATTACCTAGATGGTATGTTATATTGATGACTATTTTTGGATTTTGTTTATTATTTGTAATAAATTAGATGTTATTGATTCACGCATTTTATTTGACAAACTAAATAAATATTTGTGATATTTTTGTACTTAACATAATTTTTATTAGCTAAACGGAAATATATTGAATGAATATATTAGTTTTAATATTATTATTTATTTTTACCAAATCTCACATTCATGACCTTAATTAAGTAGTGGATGGATTCCACTAGCTTAATTAGCACCGTCAATGCAAGATGAGGTGTAATCCGATTGAGAGGTGTGTATGAAATTGACTGATCGTAGATATAATTTATTATTTAAAACTTTGGCCAAAGTAATGTTTTGATTAAAAAGTATCATTTCATATGTTGATATAGTTTTCATATTTATGCGATATCATATTAGAATATATTTATTTATGGTACATATTATGTATTAGATATCTTCAACACATAAGTTGTGATTTATTACTCTGGATTCTCATACTATCATTATCTATCCACCTATGAAGGGAGGGCCATCCCCTTTTTTGGAAGATAGTGTGGGAGATCATTGATCCATGGTTGGTGTGGAAAAATGCTCGGATGATGCTCTCCCTCCCAGCTAGAATACTATACTTGAGATTACATTTGAGATTGCATGTTGATACCTAAGTCATGGAGACTATTCAGAGGAGCTTTGTATCATGTTTTCTCATATGAGATATTATTATCTATTATTGAAAATTGTAACATTTATTCATTATACTTATACAGTAGTGGTTGTAATGTATCAACCATGGTTGAATTTGTACTATTAAATTTATGATTAGATGTAGTATTTATTTGTTATTCAATATTGTTCATGATTTTAATATCTATTCATGGTGATCCTTAGCTAAGTGGATTAGTTATAAATCTATGGGTTAAGTAAATTAATATAATTAGTTAAAGATCACCAGTTAGGTTTTGTGTGGTTAAATCTATATGTTGAATATGTATAATTAATTTTAAAAAAATGCTATATTATGATAAAAACCAATAGGATTGTTACATCCCTAGAGTGGAAAATGATGTTTAATAGGTTTAAAAATAAATCCAAGTTATTTCATGCACTTTGGAGGCCATTCTCTCTCATCGGGTCCTTATTAGGATTTTATGAGGATTTAAGGGAGTTTGAGTTATTAATGATTATTCATAAATCATAGGGCATAAACTCTTGAACCACTGTTACAAATTTCAATTGCATAAGTTTCATCAAATACCCCTAGGTGATTAGGTTCCCATGTAATCTATTTTTATAGTTCTAAGCACAAGGTGTTCCTCAGGTCTCTACTATGCCATTGGGGAGTGGTTTGCAGTATTAACCTTTATTCACAATAGTTGGAGACTTGAACCAATATCTAATGACAAAAAATTTAAGCGTGCATAACTCTTCACCATCTATAAAATCCATTAGAATCCATTTATAAGGTCAATTTTCCATTTGAGCAAGAAAACTTGGTCTTGAACTATAGTCATGCATCTAAAAAAGCTCAAGGTCGCATAGTCCAAATTAGTCATTTTATTGTATTCCAATTCTTACAAATTCCATTATATGGTTTGTACCATCTTGCACAATTTATTAATTTCCTTATATTCTTATTTTACCCTCAATGGACCATTATTTTCATGATTGTTGTGTTTGGTCTTAGGCTTATCAGACCTAGACAGGTCTATAAACATTTCCATCCTTTTTGTTGAGTCTGAGGACTATATGGATTCATACCAACATCAAAGAGTCATTCTAATGTGACTTGAATATTTCCACAAGCTTCTTATTTCAAACTAAGTACCTTCACTTGACAAGGTAGGCCTGTAGGTGCGAACTACCTATGTGTATGCAGGGTTTAAGTGAGTTTGTTTTTGATAATCTATTCTAGCCTCTCTTTTGGGTCTCATTTGGTTTTGATTTTAGGGTTCACTTGTCTATTTACCTAAAACTCCAATTCCACTATTATTCATTGTCTTCTCTTTTCAAGCTTGAGACCAACTTGAGCTACTTGAATAATTATGTAGGTGGTGATTGGGGTTTTGGTTAAATTTTAGAGTCTTAGGATCTCAATCACAAATTAATGGACATTCAAGTATCATTTTTTACACTTTTGAGGACTCATTATCTTCTTTTGAGTTTTTTCAACCTTTCTAAGAACTCACATGCTCACAAGTATACATTTCTCTCTCAGGTCCTACTTGTAGGTCTATTTAGGCTCTTTACTTCCTCCATGAATTGATCATCCAATGAGAGAATTATGGGAGTTTGGACTATAGTTTAATATATCTATTTTATCTCCCTTATTTCACATGTATATCTTCAAATCTTTTGCATTTTGACTCAAAGCCCCAAACTGTCTAAATCTTACCATTCTACCTGTAGGTTATCATTTTGTATCTTGGACATTATATTTGAAGACACACTTTCTATATTAGCCTTAGAATAGAATCAAGTATATAAACACCACATTGTATTCACCTCATGCCTTCAAAATCTAATCTTTGATGTAGATTTCAACCAAAATTTCATAAAATATAGACCTATAGGTCTGCAGACTTATAGGTCTACATTTCTCATGTTTTAGGCCTTCTTATGGTGCTATCTTGATATATTGAGACCTGAGAACATATATACATTTTTCATCACTCTCCTTTTGAGGTCAAGACATTCATATGCCCCTAAAAATATAGGACAAAACCTTTGTGAGACCATTTTTGTAGGCAACTTCAAAATACAACCATCAAGCATAGAAACATGAGTGACACTTGAAGAACTAGTATAAAATAACCAATAATATTTAAGTACCTTGAATTATATGGGAAGATGATATAAAAAATTTATCCATGAATTATATGCCTTGATACCTATATAATCTTTTAAACTTCAAGTGCAGACTTGTGATATATCTCTCATTGAGGCTCCTTTCTAAATACCTAATGTTCACATGTGCCATCTAATTTAAATAATCATAGAGTTATTTTGAATATCCATACATACCTCCTAAAATGCTTACCATGCTTAAAAAAGCTTCAAACTACATGAAATTGATGCAAAATATGATCTTGTTGGGTTTATTAGTTATATTTGATTGGTTATCTTGTTAGCGGTGGTTCATATATCTCATCCCCTAAAATACTAAAATCTTTCCATGAATCTTAAGCCCATGAGGGCTACTTATTATTCCTAGGAGAAATTATCCTAAATCTCCTATATGTTCAATAAAAAACATCAACTTTTGGCCTTCCTGAGATTGTAAAAAGCTCATCTAGTTCTCTACATTAATTGACCTCTAAACACCTATTTAAGCTCATTTAACATTTGAAGAAGTTGAAAAGACATTATTACACACATTTCACCTGAATATGGATCCTCTTGGTCGTATAAGTGATTTGAAACTAATTTTTTTCATGATGTTCCATCTTTGGACAATTGTTTGCCAATTTATATGAATCTGACTATAATTTGATCACTCTCTAACACCATATTTGTTATGATCTTTCTTTAAGTTCTTTTCCTTGAGAATAGTATGTACCATTATTTAATTTTGGCTTAGAAGGTGACTTAAAGACATTGGGGTGTATGAAAAACATGATAAAAGATTAATACATGAATAGATGACCTTGAAGATATAATTGAACTCATATTATGACTCATCACAAATTTAAGACCCTGATCACACATGAAAAACAACATTATCTCATGAATGACCTTTAAGACTATGCAAGTACACAAGAAACCAAACCTTAAATAATTATATACAAGGATTAAAGGACCACTAGAAGACCATTATAAGACCAAAATATCCATCTACAAGCTTGGGGAGCCCTATGAAAAAGTTTCAAACTATAGGGGTTGACCCCTTTTGACCAAGCGGTCAAAATTGGACAAAATGAACATGAATCTACTTTGTAGTGATTGTAAATATGTTTCAAGTTTTATCTTCTTTTAGTTCTTGTAGATATCTACAATTACTTTCATAATGGTTGTGAGATTTATGGAAAATGCATATTATAATATGTGATTGTTGTACATATTTTAATATTTGGACATTAATACCTATGGTGTCCCTCTTATCTAAATTCAATGCACCATACCAATAATCAATGTTTATTTACTTCCTATAGTTCATGAATCTTACACAATATTACATCTAAATGATCATTAATTTGTGTAATGCTAAGAGGATATTCTCTACCATCTTTTATTTTATTGACTCTAATTATAATGTGTCAGGATCTTGCTCCACCACAATTAGAGCACATATGATTACTACTCGTATTAGCAACTAATCACGGAATTTAACCATAAATATAAAGTAACTAGAAATATGAAACAACACAGGAATTGAGAGACAATACACAATTGTATTAATAATCACTCAGAAGAATATACAATAAGGAAGATGCCACTTCTTCCTCCACCTCAAAGGTTCACCACTCCTCAAGACCTTCTTCCCTCTCTCTCTTGGTCACAACAATCAATTCCAGTATAGAATTGATGTTCACCTCACCAACCAGTCAGTAACACGCTGCCATTTCACCAAGTACACAACCGTACTCCAAGTAGATCTCCCATGAACCTTCAACCTGCAATTCAATAGACCATACTCACAACTGTAGATCTCTCTACACCCCTGAAGAACCCTTCTTCAACCAGTACCTGGTGGATCAGCTCCTTGACCTTGCAGACCTTACAACTCTCCCTGATCAAACACACACAGCACCCCTTTGGAACTAGGAGGAGCTACACCAGCTCTCTCTAAAAGCTCTATGGCTTTCTAGCACACACTTACTATACAACCCATGAGTCCATATATAGATCTCATGCTTACATTAATTAGACTAACCTAATTACAATAATTAGACTTGCAACTCAAGACTACGACTAGCCTTCAACATGCAAACTAGCAGTCCAAAAATAGACTCTCCCAGATTCGTCATGCAAACTGCCTGTTCTCACACAGGCTGCCGACGTCGGCTCCTCCATGACCGATGTCAGCCAACTGGTAACCACCGTAGGTTGCTTCTTCTTGCTATCTGACCGACGTTGGTTGATCAGACCGATGCCGTTTTTCCTGCAACTGAATCAGCAACACCCCGCAACTCTGGATCCTCCTTAACTTCTCCTGTTTGCATCCTGGTGAAGCTTTTAGCTCCACAACATAACAATCTCCCACTTGGAGATAAATAGCTGCACCTATACCTGTACCTGTACGCCGTCTAAATTATTCCCTGGCTTGTATTCCTCTTCAAGATCAACCCTGAAGACCAACCACCACAAAACCTGTGATGCTGCACCTGTCATTCAAGTAACCTGCCACATCCGAACCTACATATCCATGTGGTGAAGAACTTGACCCTGCATAACAAGAAACCTTGCTGCTAGTCCCACTGAACTGCCCTCCAGTACTCCTTCCCCGAATTGGCTCCATACTTTCTGACAACCCCCACTACTTGGGAAAACTCAGGTCTACACTAGACCTCATGTGATTTCGAACCCTGTTTCAAGCTAAGCTTGAACTGTCTAGCCCTTGGTGTGATTTCTGATTCTGCATCCTGCATCATGAACCTTGCCAACACCGTCTTCACATCAGCTCCCACTGGAGATCAAATCTCCATGTCTCTTATGCCAAAGAATTTTGCTGCTTCAAATTATTCATGACACGCCTCTGAACTAACCTTACCTTTAGCTCAATAAATCCCTGTATGTACAAACCTACTAGTAAATCACCCACATACAGTAACTAGATAATGTCGCGACTCATTATCCACCTGGTAAGACAAAACCACAATAGTTACACTGACATTGACTAAAGCCATGCTTAGTCATCCACCTGTCAAAACCTGTACCACTGTCCTGCAGCTTCTTCAAGACCATATGCCTTGGCCTTCTATCTCTCGTATCCATCCACTCTCTTCTTTATCTCGGGAATCCATTCCGTCTCTCAGTGCTTACTTCCAGCTGACAAATCTACCAACAAATACCTATTTGGTTCTTCTCCAAGGACTCACACTCCTCATCCATGCCAAGCTCCCACTATATCTGGACTCTACCTGCATTACCTCTTCCAACTTCCTAGTTCTTGACTATCAAAGAGGCAATATAAAGAAGGTGAACAATGAATATGAGGTTCACTTACCATTTTTGACCTCAACATGAGTGCTTGAGACTTGCTGTCCGCCCACTATCCGTACCAGTGACCGATCTCGGCCATCTCCCAGTCTATTTCTGACCGATGTCGGCTCCCTGTACTGAACCTGACTGCCGACGTCGTTACCCTAGCCGATGCCGGTGTCCCTACTGCCGACGTCGATTCCTTCATGATCGACGTTGGTCTTCCTGTTGTCGATGTCGGTTACTGTATAGCCAATGCCGGTACCTGTGTTCATCTGTGAGTGATAACTTTTTACCCGTGAGCTCTCCATGGATCAAAATCCTAATCAAATTAGCCCTGCTCTGCTTAGAATAATTTAGTCTCCTCACCTGATCTCTGTCTGTCATCTCCTCCATGAACACCAAGGCTTTCCAATTCTTTAGCTTGTCAAAGACATCTCACTTCCGCTTCAAAACCTGCATTCTCCTCCTACATATGTGACTAAGCCTATGAAGCCACATCTCTGCAACAGAAGGTGAATCAACAATATAAGTAGATAGATAAAGGATACCTACTTTCTTACCACCATCTAATTCAAGTGTATTTGCTGTGAGAGTTACAGTGCATCTCTCATCACCCAAATTTCCTGAAGAAATTAGACTAATCTCCAAGACTGGTACCTGCATGACTTCCTTCAACCAATGTGAGTCATCTGCCTGCAATTTCAGCTTCACTTCCCCTTCGTCTATAATCTGACAAGGCTCTCCAACCCCTAAATAAATCTCTCCAAAGTCTCCAAAGACATACCCATGAAAAGATGCTCTATTTCGGGCTGCATGGAAAGAGGCAAAAGAATCTGTAAACAAAGATTCCACTTTATCCAGAACACCCTGTACAATATTACCTGCAACATGTGCTTCCACCAGCTGATCTTCTACCGACCAATGATCTCTTTTAACTTGCTCTTTCTTTCCATCAATCAGACTATTCATGCTATTCAGTTTCTCCATTTGTAGCTTACTTTCTTCTGCCATTGCTATACTCCCACTCAATCTGAAACCCCTGTGAGTGACCTGTAATCAACAAACACTACCAGATCTGAAACCACCTGTTAGTCAACCCAACCGAAAGCTCTGATACCTCTTGATGGTATCAGCTCTTGAACCTACAACCTGGCTCTGATACCACTTGTCAGGATCTTGCTCCACCATAATTAGAGCACATATGATTACTACTCGTATTAGCAACTAATCATGGAATTTAACCATAAATATAAAGTAACTAGAAATATGAAACAACACAGGAATTGAGAGACAATACACAATTGTATTAATAATCACTCAGAAGAATATACAATAAGGAAGATGCCACTTCTTCCTCCACCTCAAAGGTTCACCACTCCTCAAGACCTTCTTCCCTCTCTCTCTTGGTCACAACAATCAATTCCAGTATAGAATTGATGTTCACCTCACCAACCAGTCAGTAACACGCTGCCAGTTCACCAAGTACACAACCGTACTCCAAGTAGATCTCCCATGAACCTTCAACCTGCAATTCAATAGACCATACTCACAACTGTAGATCTCTCTACACCCCTGAAGAACCCTTCTTCAACCAGTACCCAGTGGATCAGCTCCTTGACCTTGCAGACCTTACAACTCTCCCTGATCAAACACACACAGCACCTCTTTGGAACTAGGAGGAGCTACACCAGCTCTCTCTAAAAGCTCTATGGCTTTCTAGCACACACTTACAATATAGCCCATGAGTCCATATATAGATCTCATGCTTACAATAATTAGACTAACCTAATTACAATAATTAGACTTGCAACTCAAGACTACGACTAGCCTTCAACATGCAAACTAGCAGTCCAAAAATAGACTCTCCCGGATTCGTCATGCAAACTGCCTGTTTTCACACAAGCTGCCGACGTCGGCTCCTCCATGACCGATGTCGGCCGACTGGTAACCGACGTCGGTTGCTTCCTCTTGCTATCTGACCGACGTCGGTTGATCAAACCGATGCCATTTTTCCTGCAACTGAATCAGCAACACCCCGCAACTCTGGATCCTCCTTAACTTCTCCTGTTTGCATCCTGGTGAAGCTTTTAGCTCCACAACATAACATAATGGATCAAGCATAATTTTTTTAGTCAATTGAGCTTGTGTTATTTTAAAATGAATATTAATTCTTAGGCCTTATATAAACCAAGTAGTTATATATGAGTCATGAAATTGAAACTTTACCCTATTCATCACATCTGAGAATCAGTCATCATATTCCCATACCAATTCTCCCAATTTCTATATGATATCCTTCAAATCTTGAATTTTCTAACTCACACTTTATACATTTTGAATTCCCCTATCAATTTATCCTTGACCTGAGGAAGAGTCATGGTTGTATGACTATTTATAAATATGCATTTTAGAGCTAGACTAGTAAAATCTCCTATACACTTTTTATCATCGTCAACTATCACACCCTTTACCTACCACTTCATTTTTTAAGTCAGTAAATATTGTTTTGGGTTAGTGGACCCATCATATGTGTTATAGTAACAAAATATTTGACAATAAATGACATGTTTCCTATAGTTTTACTAGATATGAATAGTGTATTTGGGGATGATTTTAATGTTGTCTATAAACTTGATGCAAATGTACTTGGATTACCAGGAGTCTTGGAATCAATAGTTACAATATCTTCACATCCAACTCCCTTCTTATTATTACCTAATATTTATGTAGATTTGAAAAATTAATTCTTAGTTCAGGTTACTTCTTTAACTACTTCTGGCATACTCTTCTCTTATTAAAATAGGAATATGTGATGCATCCCCTTAGAGTGAATGAACCTTGTCTATATTATTTATCATACCCATTATTTCACCTAGCTTGACTCTATGTTTCATCATCATTATTACTCAAATATATTTTAAGTTATTATAGTTATTTTGTTGTAACCTCTTCACGGTGTCCCCATTCTCTTTCTTCCTCTCCTTTTGGATTGGTTTCCAAATCTTGATTGGTTTTTATGTTATTTTTAGTTCCTACATTTTTTTCCTTTTATTTTGGTTCTTTCTAACATTTAATTTTGGATTCTCCTTTTAGAGGTCTATTTTCTTCCATTTTCCTCGTAGCTTCCTATCGAACTTGACATGTAGATACTTATGGCCCTTCATATGCTACAAAAATTTCTTATTACATATTTTATATTGTTTTAGATCTATTTAAAGTCCTAAAATTACTTTCTCATTTTATTTTCTATAATATCCATTCTATGGGTTTAGGTTTAGGTTCCTTGGTCCAATTATTATGCATTCAACTCCCTCTAGTTTGGATCCACATAGTTCCATGAGAAACTAATCCATATTGGCTAGAATAGACACCATGGCCTTTATACAACCTACATATTCAATAACACAGGGATTCTATCTAATAACTTGACTTTGATCCTTTTAACAAACAAGTTGTAAGTAGCTTCAAAAGCATTATATCCTTGAATAGAATTTTTTTTAATGTATCCATAAATTATAGTCTTTACCTAATGATCAATTACATAGGTACATTAAGTGTATAGATTGTGTAGTATTTCTAGATTTTCTTAGTTCCACACAAAATGTTCTATTTCTCATGAATCAAAGTAGTAATATTCAAGTCTAGTCAACCATGTTACTAACAACTCAGGGAACTTGTACAAAATATATTTCATAAATTTCTCCATGGATGTGATCATAAATGATATTCTCTACAAAAAATCCTAATCTTATGGATTCTTCCTATGTGAACTTATATATCCTTGTATCTAGCCAATTTTTAAGGACCCTTTGACTAGGTAACCATTTCAACATATTTAGGGTCTTGTTGACCAAATTTGACCCTAGATCAAACTAGGTTAACCCCTTATATATTCAAAATTTATATAGGGTCTTGTTAAGTCATAGAATGGTCATGTGGTCATTAGTAAGGTCACTTAATGTGTTTTAAACCTTGGTCACTTTTATCATTTATCTTAATGCTCTTTTGGCCACCTTTTGGTCATCAAGATGAATTGTATGGTTTACTATCATAATACAAATGTTTCAAGAGGATATATAATGTACCATGTGTCAGAAGTGTTAGGTAATAGTTTGAAACTGACATGTTACAATTTTAACATTGAAATTAAGAAGATCACTTAGAAAAAAGGGAGTTTTTGATGTTGTATGAATTGCATAGCTCAACTGTCACATGGGAAAGCTTTAGGGAAGACTATTGAGATCCCTAAACTTAATTTCCAATATTATGTGGTTAAAATAGGTCCAAAAATAGCAAAAATTGGCCTCTTTCTCTCAATGCTCTTTTGGGTAGGTCAAACAAGTTAAACCATTTTCTATTAGTATGAAAAAGATGAGAGGAGTTGGTCTAAGATAACTTGGGGGATGTTATTAGTCTTAATGGGTTCACATATAATGGTCATGGTTTATGGAATGGTGGTTTGTATTGTATGAACAATCACTAAGATTGTTGGTGTTCTCAAACTACCTACACATCCCCAACATCTTGGTTTTCTTGCATGTTTGCATTGGTCTGATGCTTCCAAGTGATGTATGTGTTCTTATAGAGTTGGTTCATCATCTTCATGTTGGTTTCAATCTAGTTTGAACATGTGAAACATGAATTGATAGATAAAAACATCTCATTTTACTAGCAATGAATACCAATGGTCTACAAAATAGGGTTTCCATAGTTGTAAAGTTCATATCTTTGTAAGTGGATTGGGGTCAATGTTAATATGTTGTTTTCACTTCTCTTAGATCATGTATTATCCATATTTCCCATTCAAGGACCTAGAAGTTGAATGAGATGGATTTTAAAGACACTTATTGAAGACCAATCAAATTCTTAATGTGCACTATCATATACAGTCCCCTGTAGGTTTGTACAAATAATTATAAGGCTATTCAAAACCCAAAAAATAAGTTATGTACATTTATAAGACTTAAATATATGTTATAAAGTTATTTAGGGTTCATAGTGTTGATCTTTAAGTCAATCAAAGTTGAGAAAAGTTACAAATGAGATAACTTGCCTTTATTTTTTTGAAGAAGATTTTTGTTTTGTATATTATCATTCTATTGATGAAGGTAAATGGGTCTGTGTAAGTCTAATGGTTTTCTATTTGTATCCTAGACCTAAGAGGTAGAATTTGAGCATAAAAGGAGGTTTTTATGTCAATATTAACTAATGCTTGAGTGAGTTTCAAATACAGTCAAGTTTCCCCTTGAGACACTCAATGAAATATAGTGCTTTTAAGCCAAATGAACCTACAACACTACAATGACAACTAGTGCACCATAGTATATTTATGAGAGCATGGTTCCAAGGCATGTGATGAGACTATCCAAGTTTTAGATGCTCTTATTTACCTCAAGATGGATCAAAAGGGTGAAAACACAATATTCAATCATATACAGTCACCTGTAGGAAATTTTTGGTTCCCCAAATAAGTACCTATAGTCTAACATAGTCACAAATTAGCTCATGATAATGAAAGGTACAAGCTTGGGTAATGGAAAAAAGTATGAAGTGAATGAATATGTATAAATCAATTATAGAATTATTATGTCACTTTTCACGTGTTTCTCATATAAACATCAACATCTACAGGGGTCTTTTGATTTCCCTAATTGACACCTACAGACTGACTAAGATAGCAGACTAGCCTAAGCTCATGGAGGGTCTAGGTGTGAAAGGTATGTAGAGTTATATAATGATATTCCAATTTCAAAGTGATGAGACCATGTTTTCATGTTATTACTAGAGAAAAAATAAGTAAATATAGTCATAGCTCAATATTCTTAAACCCTACCTAAATCCTGCACAGTCACATGTATAGAAAGTTGGTCTTGAGATAGTTTGATGTTGAAGGATATATAGGTATGATATATATCTAAAACTTGGTATATGTCATAAAAATTAGTGGATAAATACCTCCATGGTCTCATATTGGTCAAACTCATAGTGTAAGTGTCCTATATTTTGTCTCAAATAGAGGGCATTCTATAATCAACACAACCTATAGGTTTAGTACATAAAAGGTGAGAGAATGAAATGAAAAGGTATTAATTAATACAAGATTAATTTAAAACATGGATTGAATTTAAAAAAGTGTGAATAAGCACTTATAACTAATGGAAACTCTCACATGTGGTCACAAGCTCAAATACACAGTCTAGTTTTACTAGGCCTAAACCCTCATGGCCTCTAATGAGACTTATATGACCATATGATATTACAAACCATGTTATAACCTTAATGGTCAAGTGGAGTACTGATTTGACCCATTGGTTTGTCGATATAAACTCATGGCTGGTCATTTTGGCCTAAATCTATCTCTGACCTATTCAGAATGCATTGTGAGAGTTCAAGAGCCATGTTATTTCACTCATATTTATACATATGGTGCACATGGAGACTCATTAGGGAGAGTTTAAGGGGGTCATATACTTCAACTTATTGGAATTGGTTCAAAGGTTGAATGTCTAACCTTTATGAATCATCACTAACAATCTCAACATCCAAGACCCCTCCTAAAACCCTCTCAAGACCCTGTTGGAGAAGAAATGAATGAGAATGCATCCAAAATGGGGAATTTGACATAAAATATGATTTGGAATTATTTAGGACTCTCTCAGGATCCTTAACACCCAAATTTTCCATACCATCACTTATACAAATAAATCAAAATATAGGTTTTATACATGATTTGAGTTGAAATGCAAGAAAAAATGGGAATTGGTGATTTAAATTCATTATAAGAGGTGTATAGGGACATGTTATAACTCCCCATAATCATCTCTCACGTCATTGGTGCATTAAAGTACCTATGCTAATCTATTTGTTACAAGTAGTCTTGAATGGCACAGTGAGAAGCAAAGTGACTACCTAGTGTGAAGATGAGAAGTGTGTTTCAAGTTTTATTAAGGTATATATGATAGAACAGAGGAAAAATAAGGTCTAACCTTTATGAATCATCACTAACAATCTCAACATCCAAAACCCCTCCTAAAACCCTCTCAAGAACCTGCTGGAGAAGAAATGAATGGGAATGCATCCAAAATGGGTAATTTGACATAAAATATGATTTGGAATTATTTAGGACTCTCTCAAGATCCTTAACACCCAAATTTTCCATACCATCACTTATACAAATAAATCAAAATATAGGTTTTATACATGATTTGAGTTGAAATGCAAGAAAAAATGGGAATTGGTGATTGAAATTCATTATAAGAAGTGTATAGGGACATGTTATAACTCCCCATAATCATCTCTCACCTCATTTGTGCATTAAAGTACCTATGCTAATTTATTTTTTACAAGTAGTCTTGAATGGCACAGTGAGAAGCAAAGTGACTACCTAGTGTGAAGATGAAAAGTGTGTTTTGAGTTTTATTAAGGTATATATGATGGAACAGAGGAAAAATAAGGTCTAATTGAGTTTCATAAAACTTATACAATGCATATTTTTGAATAACTATAATTCACTCAAGTGGCAATTTTATGAACTAGGGCTAGAAGGCTAATGAATGACTGTAGATAGTGAATGACAAGTAACAAAGGGGAGTTCATTAGTTAGAGAGGTGTATATGACTATAAAATAATATATCCACCTCCTCAATTCATATCATATGTGTTAAGGTTTTATAAGGTAGTCCAATATAGATGGACTACTCATCATCATGATGGCGGTTTCAAAGAAGAACATGAAGTCTACGCCAACTTAAAGAAGGTGATATGTTTCATATTGACACGTGTTCATGACAACTTATTGACCTCTTTTATAACTCATCCTATTGAATTTTAACTATTTCCCAAGTCTTGACACTTGGCCTTGTGACCCTTTCACTTCTCTTAATCTCTCTCCTCTCTTATGCTATATATATACAAGCCTTTTTGGCTTTATAAGGGATCCAAAATTAGTATGTAAAATCCCCAATGGTTTGACATATTGATTTACACTTGAATAAAGTTATGAATTTTATTTTGTCTCTATAATATCTTTCCTAAGTGTGTCAAGTGGTTTATGTGGTTGACAAGTGATGAATGTCTTTTCCTTTATTCCATTCTACTCTTGCATGTTTTGTGTGAGTGATATCTCTTCTAATTGGTCCCATGAAGTAAATGTGTTTTGTAAGTGTGAGAGAGAATAATAGTGTCTAATATTAGACATCCTTTTCACCCACCTCTAGATATGCATAATAATCTTCCTCTATGAGAAACACTTACGCTAGAAGATCATAGAGTTGAGGTTAGTTTTAACATTCATCTTTATTAATGCAAATGCAAGTGTGTTTTGTGCACTTATATTTGGTGTATCACCTTCATTATTTTAGGTTGATTTATGTTTCCTTATTTCCAATTTCACCCCAATAGTGATTAGTCTAGTGTGTCAGCTTAAAGATAGATCAAGGGAACTAACCCTTTCAAACCTAGAGATCTATCTCTTATAGTAGCTTATCTAAGAAGAGAGTTAGTTTTGTGTTATTATAAATTTGAGAAGGTTTCCTTAAATTATCTATGGTGAAAATTTGTGATATAATAGTTTTTCCATGCCTGAGAGGACCTAAATTCCAAGAAGGTTGTTCAAGATAGATGTTGAATTTGACAACAAGGAATTGTAATAGTCCACTTCCTATAGTATTTGGTGAGTCCAACATTGCACACTTTCATGACTAAGGTAAACACAAGGTCTCTCACCAAATTCATTCATTTTTAGTTTCAAAATTTTACTCATTATTCATACAAAGAAAGTAGATTTGAAAACACCCATCTTTACCCAAATTAGTCCTATCTTGCTCACAAGCCCATAATAAAGTTATTGATTACCCCATTCTTGAAAATTCCTAAAGATACCATGGTAAGGAACTTTATGTTTATTTCCTTAAATATCTATAGTCCTCTAATACTTGTGCACTATGATGACATCCCCATATTTGGCCCTCAAAAGTGTTCCATCATATACTGGTGAGATTATCATTACCCCTATAGAGCATATTAGAAACATTGGTAACTTATGCAATATTCATCACATCATTTAAGAGAACATTGAAATTAGATTTTTGGCTATCTCTTTTAAAGGAAAATATCTAGATTGGGATGGTACATTGTCACTTGAATCAATAACCACTTGGGATGAGTTGGGAGATGCATTGAGAAATATATTTAAGGATAAGAGTGACAACTTGTCACTAACTGAGCAACTAACTATAATTAGGAGAGCACCTCAATAAGTCATTCAAGATTCAACATAAGATTTTAAAAGACATGGGATATAATAAAAATATTGGTAATACCTATAGTTCATCATGCTTTCCTTTACTATCTTAAAGCTTTTTATAATGGCATTTCAATGATGATACAAGCTATGGGTGTTAACACTCTACCTAATCCCTATGAAGTGGCCACTAGGGATGATAATTTTTTAATTCAGGTTGGGAATGTTTCCCCAAGACCTCCCATTCACCTATTTCTGAATTTAAAAACTCATACACCTATTATTACTCCTATTTCTTTACCTAAACATAAGCTTGATGCCCTTAGCCAACCAAGTCTAATGAGGTAAATAGGATGAGAGCTATGGATCAAGAGATCTTAGGTATAAAGAATATCATCCAAAAAAAATAATTAATGCCTTTCCAAAGCCATTTTAAACCTAATTAGTCCTACCCTAACTATCAAGGCAATAGACCACCTTTACAAGGTCATACTCAAGGTCAAGGACAACTAATTCAAACTAGTCTGATAATGGATATAATACTAATGCTCCTTACACTTCAAGGGCATTAGTACCTAATAAAAACAACCTTACCCAAGAGAATTATGGTCAAACTTCATGGTATCAACCTCATGATCCATCTACCTATGTCAATGATACCTTTAATCAAGCCTACATGGCAAGTTTGAGAACTATGCCAACTATGACTCAAGATGAAGTACCAAATGGAGGAGTGACTAATGGAAAGGGTGTTCAAAAGGGGTTGTAATTAGTCAATTATCATTAATATGACTCATGTGTTACTAATTAACAAGGTTAGTCAAGCATAAATACAATTCTTATAGTTTCAAACATAAGGAAAAAGAGAAAGGCAGTTGAATAAGTTCAAGCGAATGCTAATGGTCAACCAATAAATTTTCAAACATATCAAGGGGTAGGTATGTCTAACAAAGTTATAAATACACAAGTAGCTCAAAGAGATTATAATGTTATAAGTTATTTCATACATCATAATTATCAAGTCATAGGTAATACTATTCCTACTAGTGGACAAGCAAAGGTTAGTGGCTCTTTCACTAACATTATAGAGAAAATGAAGAGGTCTCATGTGAATGTGTCAATGTGGGATACATTGGAAATACTTGGACAAGTAGAACTAATTAAATAGGAGTTATCCAAAATCAGTTTGGAAACTAAGCATCCTAGTGTTAATGAGGCAACCTTGACAAATGCATCAAAGCTTAGTGAAGGAGAGTCAAACAAAGTTGAAAAGGTAGACAAACCTCCTCCATTCTATCTATCCATCATTATTGAAGATGTCATGGTACATAATTGTCTTATTGATAGTGGAGCTAGTACTTGTGTCATGCCCAAGAAAGTAGCTAACAAATTAAACTTGAAGTATGAGCCTCATTCCAAAGGAGTGATATAATTGGATGGGTCAGCTGCCAATACCATTGGTAGAATCAAAGGTTTGGAAATTTTTCTTCATGCTTTTCCTACCTTTACCATTTCTCAATATGTTGTAGTGGTAGATGTGCCTCCTCATTTTACACTTTGTTTATCAAGAGATTTCACTTATTAAATTGGAAGTTATTTGACTTTAGACTGGTCCTATATGGGATTTAAGACTAGATATGGTGAAAAAGTGACAATCAAATCAAAACCTCTTTCTATTTTTCATGTAGAGACATATGTGCCTTATATTTATAACATAAATTTAAATGTCATTAAGGAAGCTGATCACCCTAGTGATCAAGAACCTCTAACTCTCCTTGATGGCACATCTAATTTGTATCTTGATGAGTGGGGAGTTGAGCAAGGTGGATTTGAAGAGATGGGCCTTGGTACTTATATCCTTCATGAAAAATGTGATGGAGTTCTTGAGGTAGATATTTATAACATTCTAGAGAAAGTTACCATGGGGTAAGTATATTGTACATATGGGTGATGATGTTGAGATAACCATCTATAGAAAATCATGATAGTCTTAGTGATAACTCTTTTTTACCTACCAAAGAAGAGAACACTTTTGAACATGAACCTCAAGAAGAAGTAGATGACATGTGGCAATAATTCAATGCTATTGTGTAGTATCTTGATGAGGTGAGAAGGTTCATATCTCTTCAAAAAGAATATAAGATTGATGTTGAGATCAACCATGTGTTTGATGAGCATAAATACAATATTGAGGTCTCTTCCAAACAAGGAACAACTTTGAAAAACCAAGTAGTGTTTAGTGAATAAGAAGATAACCTTAAAGCTACCCAATAATAGACATATCATGGTTCATATGCATTTGAAGTTGAAAAAGCTTTGATTGTCTCCAATGATCAGATTGAAGATTTTCAAATGAGAATGACAAAGTCTAATAAAGATACAAAGCCAAACAAGCTTTCAAGAGAGCTGGATGGATTATTCATGAGAGCTCCAAGTGACACACTTACAGTTAATAGAAGATCCAATCATGGTAAGTCATTTGACTATCTCCACAAGTAAGTGCTCATTGATAAGCATGCACTATATGGGGATCTATTTTCTTAGAGAAATAGTAATGAAATAAGCATTGTCTTTGACCCTGGTTGAAGTAATGAATAAGTTTATTCACCTAAAGAGTCTTGAGGTATTTTAAATATTAGGATAAGTGTGTGTTTTTTCTTATGTTGTTGTGTATTTTCCCTAAGTGTTCATGAGAGCATAAGTGTGTGCCTTAGTTTCTTATCTTATGTGTTTATTTCCTTATTGTGTATGGTGTGATTTGGTTTCTTTTCAAAGGATTATAAATGTCATTTGTAGTGTATGGGTGACTCCATTGCCTAAGGATAGGAGAAGGCAACTGATCCTTAGCATAACAGGCATGCTATCCCTAGGAAATTACAAAAATGTTGACCAAATTTGACCTAAGGTCAAACCAGGTCAACCATTTATATATTAAAACTTTATATAAGGTCTTGATAAGTCATAAAATGGTCATAAGGTCATTAGTAAGGTCAATTCATGTGTTTTAAACCTTGGCCACTTTTTTCATTTATCTTAATGCTCTTTTGGCCACCTTTTGGTCATCAAGATGAATTCTACAATTTCCTATCATAATACAAATGTTTGAAGAGGATATATAATGTAACATTTGTTAGATAAGTTTTAGGGAATAGTTTGAAATTGACATGTTTCAGGTTAAATATTAAAATCAAGAAGATCACTTGGAAAAAAGGGAGTTTTTGATGTTGTACAGATTGCATAGCTTAGTTATCACATGGGAAAGCTTCAGGGAAGTCTCATGAGATCCAAAAAATTCACTTCCAAGCTTAGGTGGTTAAAATAGGTACAAAAATGGAAAAAACTTACCTCTCTCTCATCGCTCTCTTGGGCAGGTCAAACAAGTCAAACCATTTTCTATTAGTACAAATAAGAAGAGAGGAGTTGGTATAAGTGTACTTGGGGGATGTTATTAGTCCTCATGGGTTCCCATTTCATGTTCATGGTTTCTAGAATGGAGTTATGTATTATATGAACAATCACTAAGATTTTTATTATTCTCAAACTACCTACACATCCCTAACACCTCAATTTTCTTGCCTGTTTGCATTGGTCTAATGCTTCCAAGTGATGTATGTATTATTATAGAGCTAGTTCATCCTCTTCATGTTGGTTTAAATATATTTTGAATGTTTGAAACATTAAATGATAGATAAAAACATATCATTATACTATTAATGAATACCAAGGGTTTGTAGAATAGGGTTTCCATAGTTGTAGAGTTCATATCTCTATAAGTGGCTTGGGGTTAATGCTAATATGTTGTTTTCACTTCTTTCATAGCATGGATTGTCCATGTTTCCTATTAAAGGACCTATAAGTTCATTGATATGGAGTTATAAGACACTAAGTGAAGACCAATCAAATTCCTAATGTGCAAAGTTGCCTAAAATCACTTGTAGGGTTGTATGGATGATTGTAAGGCTATTCAAAACCAAAAAAAAAAGGTTGTGTACATTTCCAAGACTTGAATGGAAGTTCTTAAGTCATTCAGGGTTCATAGTGTTGATCCTATAGTCAGTTAAAAACTTATAGTCAACCAAAGTTGAGAAAAGTTTTAAATGAGATAACTTACCTTAATTTCTCTGAAGAAGATTTTTTCTCTATACATTGTCATTATGTTGATGAAGGTAAATGGGTCTGTATAAGTCTAATGGTTTTCTCTTTGTATCCTAGACCTAATAGGTAAAATTTGAGCATAAAAGGGGGTTGTTGTGTCAAGAATAACTAATGGTTGAGTGAGTTTAAAATATAGTTAATTTCCCCCTTGAAACACTCAATGATATATAATGCTTTTAATCCAAATTAACTTGGAACACTACAATGACAACTAGTGTACTTTAGTATATTAATGAAAGCATGGTTCCAAGGCATGAAATGAAATTATATAGGTTTGATATGGTATTATTGACATAAATATGAATCATAAGGGTTAAAACATAATACTCAAGCATAATAATCACCTACAAGAAATTCTTGGTTCCCTAAATGAGTACCTACAGTCTGACATAGTCATAGATTAGCTCATGCTAGTGAAAAGTACAAGCTTGGCGAATGGACAAAATTATGAAGTAAATGAATAAGTATAAATCAATTTTATAATTATTATGTCACTTTTCATATTGTTCTCAAACAAACATCATCATCTATAGGGGTCTTTTGATTTCCCTAATTGACACCTATAGACTGACTAAGGTAGCAGACTAGCCTAAGCTCATGGAGGGTGCAGGTGTGAAAGGTATGCATAGGTATATAATTATATAAACACATATATTCCACTATCATATTTATTACACCATGTTTTCATGTTATTCCTAGATCCAAATATGATCAAATATAGTCATAGCTCAAGATTCTTAAACCCTACCTAAATCCTACACAGTCATAAGTATAGAAAGTTAGTCTTCTATAGTTTGATGTTGAAGGATATATAAGTATGATATAGCACTAAAAATTTATATAATTTGTAAAAATTAATGTATAAATAACTCCATGGTCTTATATTTTTCAAACTCATAGTAGAAGTGTCCTCTATTTTGTCTCAAATAGAGGGCACTCCATGATCAACATAACTTGTAGGTTTAGTACATAAAAGGTGAGAGAATAAAGTGATCAAGTATTAATTACTGTAGGATGATTTTTAAATATTTATTTAATGTAAAAAATCATGAATAATAACCTATATTCAAATTAAACTCTCATAGGTGGTGACAAGCTCAAATACACAATCTAGGTCTATTAGGCCTAGAACTAGGACAAAACCCTCATGGCCTCTAATGAGACTTATATGGCCATATGATATTACAAACCATGTTATAACATTTATGGGATATTTTAGGACTTATTTGACCCACTATTTTATAGAGAGAAGCTCAAGACTTGTCATTTTGGCCTAAATCTATCTCAAGCCTACTCAGAATGCATTATAGGAGTTCAAGAGCCATGTTTTTTCACACGTATCTAGAAAAATGGTGTGTATGGTGCCTCAATAACCTAGGGAGAGTTTAAGGGGTTAAATTAATATAAATTAGTGGAATTGGTTCAAATTTTTAACATCTAACCTTTATTAATCATCAATAACAATCTAAATGTCCAAAAAACCCTCCTAAAACCTTCTCAAAAACTTGATGGAGAAAAAATGAATGTGAATGCATAAATAAGGGGTAATTTGACCTAAAATATGATTTTTAATTTTTTGGTACTCTCTTAAGCTCCTTAACACCCAAAATTTCCATACCATCACTTGTACAAACAAATCAAAATCTAGGTTTTCTACTAGGTTTGAGTGGAAATGTAGGTACAAAGGGGAATTGGTGAATGAAATTCATTATAAGAGGTGTATATGGAGTTTTTATAACTCTCCATTCTCATATCTCACCTCATTGATGAATGAAATTACCTCTTCTAATATATTTTTTACAAGCAGTCTTGAATGGCACTATGAGAATTAAAGTGATGCCTAATGCGAAGATGAGAAGTGTGTTTTGAGTTTCATTAAGGTCTATATGATATACCAGAGGAAAAATAAGGTATAAGTGAGTTTTTTAACACCTTCAAAACACATATTATTTATAAATTTTAGGTCACTCAAGTGGCAAGTGTATGAGCTAGGTATAGAAGGCTAATGAATTAATATATAGAATAAATGACAGGTGATAAAGGGGAGTTCATCAGTTGGAGAGGTGTAGATGAATGTCATAGTCATATCTCCACCTCAATTTATATCATATTTTTTAAATCATTCTAAGGAATTTCAAGATGAATGGACTACTCATCATCATGAGGGTAGTTTCAAAGAAGAACATGAAGAGTCTCTATGCCAACTTGAGCAAGGTGATGTCTTTTAGATTGACATATGTTCATGACAGCTTATTGAACTCTTTTCCAACTCTTACTCTTGAATTGTAACTAGTTTCCAAGTCTTGACACTTGGACTTGTGACCCTTTCATTTCTCTAACCTCTCATATGCTTTATATATACAAGCCTTTTTGGATTTGTAAGGGATCCAAAATTGGTATGGTGAAGCCCTACTAGTTTAAAATATTTATTTTCACTGAAATAAACATTTTAAATTTGATTTTATCTCTTCAATATCTTGCCTAAGTGTTTTAATTGGTTTATTTGGTTGACAAGTGATGAATTTCTTATCCTTGATTTTATTCTACTCTTGCATGTTTTTTGTGAGTGATATCTCTTCTAACATGTCCCATTAAGTGTATGCATTTGATAAGTGTGTTTTGAAGTGTGAGAGAGACTAGTAGTGTTTAATATCATACCTCCTTTTCACCCACATCTAGATATGCATAGTAATCTACCTCTATGAGAAACACTTGTGCTAGAATAATATAGAGTTGAGGTTAGTTTTAGCAGTCTTCTTTCTTAATGCAAATGTAAGTGTGTTTTATGGACTTATATTTGGTTTATCACCTTCATTAGTTTATGTTTATTTATGTTTTATTATTTCCCTTTTCACCCCAAGTAGTGATTAGTCTAGTGTAGTGTGTGAGCTTAATGATATATCAAGGGAGCTAGCCCTTTCAAACCTAGAGATCTATCTCTTGTAGTAGCTTATCTATGAGAAAAGGTAGTTCCATGTTATCCCAAATTTGAGAAGGTATCCTTAACTTATCTAGGGTAATTTTTTTGGATATAATAGGTCCAAAAAATGGAACTATTATTAACATCACTCTTTGGAATCACTCATCAGGACATGTTATTTGTTGTAGTCCGTGAAAAATTTAATGGGACTTTGAATGGTTACAATAGCTTAAAGATAATTATAAATAAATGTAGCACATATTTTCATGGTTGATTTACTTATATGCATGCTTATTAAAATTTTATCCTTCATGTAATTAAGAGATAAATAATAATAAAAAATAAATTCATTAACAAGGAAGAGGCAAAGATTTTTAATAAAAATTATGTACATGTAAAATGAACTTAAAAATAGATTATTGAATAATGGATTAACATATATTGATATATGTTTCATTAAAATTCAACATTTTTTTACAAAATAAAAATATATATAATGTTTTGAAGAGACTATGACTCTTCATTTACATGACCTTTCATCTATAGGGTTGAAGAGACCATTCAGATTCTATATGATTCTCTATCCTATGTTTCTACATTTTATATAGAACACACCATTTCATACACTTATTGTCTACTTATATTACAAAATTATCCATATGACTTAGGCTTCACATATTTCTACTAACACTAAGTGAGAACTATCAAGTCACCTATGTGTCTAATATGCATAAGGGATCCTCCATTACTAAATTTAGAGACACATTGATCAATTCTATTTCTACACTTGTGTTAAATCATATAATTTGATACTTCAACACAATATATCAAAAGAAAGCACAAACACCAAACAAAGCACACACAACAAAGTAACACACTTTGATAATAATCACTTAGAGTAAAGAAAAGACAATAAAAAACTAATCTACCCTACAGTAACCTACTCTAAAAACTTATGACATCCATAAAAAAACATTGACTAGTAGAGCAAAGTAGCTGCCTTTTCTCACCAAGTTTATGTAGTTATCAAGCTTGATGGCAGCTATTAAAGAATAGAAGAGGTGTAACTTAATGATGACCTTAAAAACCTTTTTTTATTTTAAAACAAACCATTTACACTTAATCCAATTTATAGAATAATGAGTGATCAAAAGTGTGTGCTTAGATGAATCTTGGACATCTTTAGGCTCATCTTCATGTTATGATATGAACATGATAGGTAGTGGATTCTACTTGTTGACCTATAGCTTAGTGAAGTAGTTGATAAGACATGATCTAGTGATGGTATACACCTCATCATTTTTTGCCTCATTACAAAATTATACCTCCTCATAAGCTGATGAATCAAACTAAATGGATTGATATGTTTTTGCAACATACTTGTATAATTGGCTTCAAGAGAAAAAGCTTTTTTTTCTTTGAGAGGTTGAGGCCAAAGAATAATTGCATTGTATTATAAGGTAAAAACGTGTCTAAAAACTATTTTTGAGGTTGATAGACTACCTTGAAAACATCAAACAAGTCAAAATCATATGAGGTAGCTTCTTGAAATAACAAACTTGGAGAGTTGCCTTCTCTATGTTTATTGGTTTTCTTAACAAAACTTCCTTCCTTAGTTTGTATTAGACCATAACCTCCCTATATAAGAGTTTAAATTTCTCCTAGGACTTCAAACATGTCCTCTAACTGAACCTCACTTGGTTCTAATTCATTTAGAATTTCTTCTAGCTTTGTGGGAGCTAGTATAGAGGTATTCACAACAAGAATTGAGAAGGAATTAAGGTTTGTACCTCTTGATCATGTTCTTGGGAATCAAAACAATCCTTAGAAAATTATAATGAATCCTTATGATCTTCATCCTAAGTAAGGTAACTACCAATGGTGATATATTCATCATACACATTTGAATCACTCTCCTCATAGCCTTCTTGAGGCTCACTTATAGCTGCAACTTGATCTTCTTCATTTGACTCCCATAGATTAGGTTCTTCTAGGATGGGTTACTCAATATCATGAGTAGTATTTGGTATTAGATAGGCACTCTTGAATCTTGGGATTTTGATATCAATGAGATTATTAAGGGAATATTGTAGGGGAAAAGTAAAAAAAATTATCATCTTCCTCATTCTTCTTCCATCCACCAATCAATATCTCAATTTTGATGTGCTTTAGTCTTCAACCTTATCAATAAAGACTTATTTCTTATTTTGGATGCCTTCTTGGATTGACCTCTATGATGGTAAGGTTTTAGGTTATTAAGGAGGGATGGATGATGATTTTATAGGAAAAGGTTCCTATTTAGCCTTAAGTTCCCAATCTAAGCCTTTTCTACTTTGCTTATCACATAACTCGACCACTTGCTTCCAACTTGGAAATTTAAAGGATATTTTTGGGAGATATTAGATAAGGGGAAGATATTTTTGTGCTAAGAATTATTCATTACTTTCCCTCCAAGTAGAAATCAAACTCTTTGATTCAGATTTATCTTGCTCTTCATGGACCACTCTAACTTTAGGAGTGGGTGAAGGACTTGGGAGACTTGGAATCTCTCTTGATTTAACATTCTGAGGAAGAGTGGGTGAATATTGCATAGGCATAAGATTTTATTGATGGTATATTGTATTTTGGGGTAGGTTGGGAGCAAAATAAGACTAATTTGGAGTAGGAGAAGGCACATGAGACTGATGGTATTGAATTTTCTACCTCTCATAAACCACTAATCTATCCTCTATACATTGAATTAAGCCACCTATATACAACATGTCATTGGTTAGTGTTTCTAATTATCTCTCTCAATAGGTACCCACTTACCTCAAACCAAATTTAATGAGTCCCTTATATTATGAATGATATGAATAGGGAAAATTAGACCATACTCCTTTTGTCTATCAAACTCCCTCATATGCCTTTCATAACCTATTAGAGTTTGTTTGAATCTTGAGATAGACTGAGTAGAAATGTGACTATGTTGACTAGGGGTGGCATAGTTTTGACAACAATAATTAGAGGGATGAATAAGATACCAAGGAAGTTGAGTTAGGGTGGAATGAGGATTACAGGACTGATGGCAAGTTGGGTAAGATTGGTATGTTGTTATTTGAGGAAGAGAGGAAGGATAATACTTTTGATAGCAATGCTTTTCATATTGATAACTAGAGCCATATAAGGGGTAAGTAGATTCATTGTAGGACTGATATGGATCATCATATGGATGATAAGGATCACCATAGTGCTGATAAGGATGTGTAAAATAGGGAATCCCTCCATATCCATACATCACACTTCATGAGGCAAACCAAACAAAAGAAGCTATCAACTATTATTTTAAAAAAGTACCTAGGTTGTTCAAACTAGTTGTTGTTCACTTGGAGTCACCATTGGTCCTTGAATTAATGCCTCTGAACAATGATATATCTAAGGACAACACTAAAATCCCTCAATATATGAAATAATTATCCTATCAGGCATGCTATAACTATTATAACTTAAATATGCACCCTTTGAGAGGGTGTTTCAACTCCTCTCATCTAATTTACACATGGAAATAATCCTAGGTTGTGGGTGACATAAATAATGGATTGAACCTATAGATAAGGGGTAAATTCCTTGATTTATCACTTAGGACCAAACCAATCACTAATCTATTATTTTTTAAGGAAAAGAGAGAAAGAAACTATGAACTAAGGGGGTGACACACCAAATTTTATGACCACTACCACTAATTTGCATGTGTACTAAGACCCATAGAACTTTAAGAAACATACACTTATCATAAAAATAACCTATCACATCAATGATTTGAAAAGAGGTAAGGTAGTAGGAGACTAGGAGGGAAGATAATTACCACTTCTGGCTCTAATGAAACTCTTGATGACACTCTCCACAACTTATAATATATGAAGGCAAGGTGAAAAGGACAACAAACCAAGCTGAGTTAAGTCTACACTTGATTAGATCAACCATTAAAAATTACACACTACATACAACCATATAAGGAGGTAAAATTTAGTCATTTTGATCAAAGGCATAAAAAAGAGTAGGGCTTCACCATATTCCTAGTGGAAGGATCCTTTTCAATGCTAAAACTAGGCATATAAATAAGAGAAAGGAGTTAGAAAGAGAGAGAGATGTTGAGAGAGTCATGATTACTAAAATCACTCATGAAAGAAGTTACAAACAAGAAAAATACCAAAATATAGTCTAATAGCATCTTATTCACAAGTTTTACTTGGAGTAATGATAGATTTTTCAAAGGTGGCATAGGAGAGGCTCTTTAGCTCTTTGGATGACTTATCAAATCTCTATAAAACTGCCCTCATCCCTTGGTTTTTGAGGAATTAAAAACTCATGTTTAATAAAATTTTAGGCTTATTATCACTTCTCCATACTTGGGCATATTTCATAATATTATTATAGGTGTGTTAGGTCTTCTAGGAGTTCTTAACACATGGTCAACTATTATAAGATATTTTAGGCATCTTAAATTTCTCAAAGCTCCCTTATTCACTCCTTTGCCTAGGTATAAAGAGTTAAAAATCCACTTTATGACTCATATGAGAATTATAAATCATCACAAAAGGTCTTCCCAAGCTCATAGGTGGTCTTCAAGATGGTCCATCATGATTCACTTGGTCAATCTCCGTGTAAAACAACCAAAACCTATCATTTTAGGCCTATTTTCACCTTTTTCCACTTCACACATAACACTAAATGAATCATTTAGGTGACCATGTGATCCAAAAATTAAATAAGGTTATTTTAATTTCCATTCATTCCTATTATAACCATTTAGAATTTAAAATTTAGACATCGGGTCTCTAACAGGGTTTTAGAGTGCTTGTTTTGTTAATGATTGTTCATAAAATTGAGGCCCTCAAATTATGAAATAATTTCAATAATTTGGAGTGAGGTAACCATATTAACACCTCAAATTTCCATTTTAACCCATTCAAAGTCTCCTTAAATTTATAAGCAAAAAACTATGCCTTTTCAAGCTCTTCACAAGGTAATAAGAGGGTTTTGAGTGATCTCCTTTCTTAATGATTATTCATACTGTATAGGTTCCCTTGAAAATAAGAAATAAAATAAAGTTTAAGTGTGAAAAAATCCATAAAAAATCCAATCTCTATTCCTTCCCACACATCTTCTCATTGGAGTTATATCAAGGTTTAGACCTCTCAGGTTGACATGCCTATGTGTGAAGACTGAAGAAAGGTTTTTAGGCCTAGAAGCCTCCTAAAACACATTTTATTAGCTATAATTATTTCCAATAGTTATAATAGTACCCTTATTATGCTTGTATATAATATCCCATATGCCTTAAGGCCTCATATTTCTTGAATCTACCTTTTCTACTTATAGGTGTATGAGTGGGTTTTAGGCCTACTTGGGTCTTAAAAATCTTTCCACTATATATCACCATTATTTAGGTCATTTGTTACTAAAAAAAACTATATATGAATGCATAAAGTGTTTTCTTACCCCTTTCACACTTTTGTGAGGTCATACTACCAAATTCAACTCAACACACCCTCTTTCATGCAAGGTTTTCATCTTTTGATCAAGAATGTGGACCTACAAGTCTATAGACCTGTAGATCTACATTCACATTTATCTAGATCATTTGAAATGTTATTCAGAATATTCAATTACCTATAATCATCTCATCTATCCCTCTAACCTATTGGCAAGGTTAAAATTCTTTTTAAAACATCTAAACTATCTTTAATCACCTAGCCTTGCCCATACAATCTTGTTTGGTCCTCCTTTGGGCTAGATCTTACCAAGGCATGAGTATATATCATTTTTAATAATATTTTGTTATTAAAATTGAAACTAATAAAGGTGAAGGTGTTCATGGTTCCTCAGACCTTGAACTAAATTCCAACCTAATTATTAAACCAAAAAGATCACCTTTTTCCTTATATAGTGTATACAGGCCTGTAGGTGTCTATCTTAGGCCTAAGACCTACTATATACACATAATATTTTCAAAATTTTATCACTTATTAACACTTTGTATCTTGTAAGAACCCATTGAGTCTTAATCTCTTTGATTGCATGCCTTAAGGGGTACATCAGGAAAGGGGTGGGTAGACCATTGGTGCTTCATAAGATTGTTGTCCTTTTTGCCACTTGCCATCTACACACTTGTCTCCTAAAACAATTTACCCTAAGCTTATTCTTATTATTTTTACCCATTCTAATCATTTATCACATCTTTATCCTCCTGTTCCTTACCTTATCCCCATTTTTTTAGTTGGTTTTACTAGGTTTATTGGATCAACCCTATACATTTTTCAACCTCTAATTACTGTACATGGTTGACTAGGTTGACCCTATACTATTTTTGTGTATTTTTCACTTTGGAGCTTGTTATCCCTTTAGCTAACATAATTCAAGACCTAGTGAATTATCTCCCAAAAACATACAAGGTCGATTTGGTTGACCCCATATAGTAGGCATATTTAGAAGGATTTAGGATAAGATCTACCTATATATACAAGTTCATTTCCAACCATTTGAAGATAGGGAAGTGAAGAATACAAATTGCAAATGAACATATGTTTATTGACCATTATACGTGAGGAATAAAGCTTAGGGTTCCATACTTTATTTGGAGATATAGATCTTGTCTTGTGGAAAAGTTTTTTAGAAGCATAGATAGGTTGTGTAGCCTAGCGTGGATTTGTATTTTTTATCCTTACATACCATAAAAATCTCTTGTAAAGCACCTTGGCCAAGGGAGAGATTCAGGCTCAGTGGGTTCATTTTCAAAGGTAAGTATTCCTAACTTTATTTCTCCTTTGTAAGAGTAGATAGATAATGTAGTTGTGCTTCTATTCCATGCATTAGGATTTCATATACATCAATGTGAGTATATGTCTTCTATGCATATTTAGTTTGGTTTGTTTTGTTTATAACCCCAATTTGTGCCACAAGATTTGGTGATAACTAGTTTAGATTTACTTTATTGTTATTAGAATAAGTGAAATATCAAAACCTAGGAGCGCCTTAGGGTTATTACATGATTGTGTTCATCTAGAGGATTTGGAACCCTCCTTAGCATAGTGTATTATGATAAGTGATCCCCTAATCGGGTCTAGTCAATCCCCATATTGGTCATGATGCCACTTAAAAAATGTATTCCCAATTGGAAGTGTGGCTATGTTCCATCTTCTCTGAGCCAAGATTGATATATAGACATGATGTATTTTTAATTGCATACATTCTGGTGAACCTGATGTGAACTAACCCTTGCATGATTTATTCACTTATTTCATTCTTTTCAACATTATTTTTATCATATATTTTCCATACTAGGTTTATTGTATCAACTCAACTCTAATTTTGTGCATAGGTTTTTAGGTACAAGCTACTATATCGACCTAGTACAAGTTTTCAGACTTTTAGATATCCTATTCAACATATTAGGTCAACCCAATCAACCTTGTATAGTATAGGCACTCAGCAACAGGTTCTTACAGAGCTTGATCGACTTAGTTGACCTAGTTAGCAAGTTTTGCAAGCATTCCGTAAGGTTCTCTAATAGCAATATTCCTTCTCTGCATCTATGATCCACTAAGGTTCCTTTTTATCCTTATATCTCTTTATTTATAGTCTTTCCTTTCACAATTTTTAGTCTTCAAAATGGCCCTTGTACAGTCAACTGGATCCACCCTATTGACCCAATTTTGTATTATGTATGCTATTTGGATAAGTAGGTCAACTTTACTGACCTTGTTCATTTTTAGACCTTGATTTTATAGTATAAGATTGACCCTGTCGACCCTGTTCTGTATTTTATGCATACACTATTAACTATATCAATACTGCACTTTGTTTCAAAGTTGGAATTAACCTTTATATACTAGTAATCATCTCACACTTTCATTTCTTGTTGCTTGCATGCATTGAATAGATCACATAGCTTAATTATGTGGTTTTCAATTAATCATTTAGTTTCACTATTTTTAATTTTATGCACACACAACCAAATCACAAAATGTAAACAAGCATTTTAACATTTGACTACCCAAGGCTAACCTACTTGGATTTCATCACCAAGGGGGAAGCCAACTTGATGTTTTGGTCAAGTATAAAGCATGGTTAATGGTATATTTTAGCTAAGTAATTGACACCCTTATCACTGTGATGTGTGAAGTGAGGGGGTAGGCCCCAATACCAAACCTGTATCATTACCATTATAGATCCCTTACAACCCAAACTACTTGAAACTATCCTTAGATTTATTTCTATTTCCTTACTTATAGCCAACTTTCCATCACATTTAAAAACATATCCTAATAATCTTATAAATATTTAGGTTGACCATTTAGCTATTAATTTAATTTCCAAGTTGATTGCTTACTCTTTTCTCAATTATATTAAAAAAAACTTGCATTAGCTAACATTGGTGCATGGTTTTGTGATGTGTGTCTCAATTGGATTGGCCACTGTTAATCTAATTGATTGTTCATTTCCCTTCAATTCTTAATTTTCAAATTACTTGTAAAAATTATCTTGTTTCAATTCACAATCTATTATAAGCTTTCTAATTTTCCTTGTCTGGTGTACTAGGTCAACCTAGTTGACCCTATACAAATTTCTAGTATATGTTTATTGTATTAGATCAAGCCTATACTATTTTCAGACCCTATTCACTCTTTTTCCAACCTATGTTCACTATGCTAGATTGACTGGTTTGACCTTGTACTATTTACAAACCCTACTTTTGTGCTAGGTCAACCCAGTCGACCTTGTACTGTTTATAAACCCTTTTTTTGTGTTAGGTCAACCTAGTCAACCCTATACTATTTATGTCATTTCTTATTTCTTTTTTTTCTAATCTCTCTTTCTTTCCTTTCATCATGAACTTTCTTCTTGATGACAACACTGAGTTGTATTCAATAGACATGATGAATTTTACTAATCCTCATAGGGTCTCCCATAGATACAGTAGGGCTCCTCTCTTGGATGATAGTAATATTCACATTTCCACTCACACAATGAACTATGGGACTCTTACTAATACCTCTTCATAGTTTAATCTTCTCTTCTCATTAGAATACCAACCCAAATTAGATTATACCCCCAAAATTCTCTTCTTTATCTCTAAATTTCCTCAACATTGAGGAAAAGATCCCTCTATCATTTTCAATATTATGATTAGTGGTCAATCCAAAAAGCATCATTCACCTAATTCTACATTCTAAACTAGATTTGGGGGTACCCATTTATTTTATTCTCAGCCTCTTCCTTTGATTATGACCCTTTTTCACACAATGACCACTTCTCTAAATTTTTCCACCTCCATGCCTAGTATATCCACTAACATGGTAGGTTCTAAATCTAGTGGGATTATTATAAGATCCACTATCCTTAATCCTTCCACTAGTGCTTCATTTTCTACCCAAGGTAATCATGCTTATAGTGTTCCTTCCTCTTAACCATTCACTAGTCCATATTTTACTACACAAACAAATTTTACCACTAGTGCCTCACACTCTCATAATTCCTCTCAAGCCACTATCAACACCAATAGTAGTACCCAAGCCACTAATACCAACATGAATACCAACTCTAATGCTTCTAACTATGCTAATCAAACACACCACTTATTGTTACAAATAATCAATCAAATGAATACCTTTCAAGCTCATAACACAAATCAAATGATGAGAATGCAAAACCACCTTCTTCACATTAAATCTCATCCTCAACCAATGGCTTGGGGCACACAACCAAAATGATCCCCCTCTTCCTCTTCAATATTCTCAATGCATTATCATCCCTCAACGTCCTTTGATCAATAAAAATATTAAGCATCTTTAGAATGAGCCTCTTACTACTCAAATTACTAACATTAATATAGGAGGTATCACACCTATAATTTATTATAATGGATCAACCAATCCTACCTTCATCTTTAAAAAATTGGAAATCTCTATAAGGATTGGGTTAAATTGAAAACTTTTGCCACTACCAAACTATTAGCCAAAACCCTCACAAGTGATGCCCTAGATTGGTATAATCAACTTAGAACTCATTCTGTTACAAGTTTGGAAGGTTTACTAAATGCTTTAGTTCAATAATTCCAAACTAATGATCTTCTTGAAAACACTTTGGCTGACTTCATAAATTGTAAATAACTCAAAAATGAAACTTCTTAGGCCTTTGTTAAAAGGTAGAAAAGTTTGTCAAACAAGTGTGAACATAACATGGCTAATGATAATATTTTCCATCTCTTTACTAATGCCCTCTTTCCTAAATTACAATATCAGGTCCACACACTCTCTCCATGCATTTTATAAGAGGATATTGACCAAGCTAAATGTCAATATTTCTTTATGCATCAATTTGAGCCACCTTAACCTTATGTGGGTCCTCATGTCTTACCTAAGAATAAAAATCAAAATGTTACCAATGCTGGTGTTATAGATTATTATGAAACCATTCATAATGTTCAAGCTATCATTCCCAACCAATCTTCAAAACCAGCTCACCCTTCTCAACAATATACCAATCCTTACTTATCAACACCTAATAACATTAATATTCACAAACCTCTGTCTTTAGCTAAATTGCTTCAGCATCTACCTAGGCCTCTTCCAAGAGAACTTAACCCTACCCATATTATGAAATCCTAGTATGATACTAACAAGTTTTGTTGGTTTCACACTAGTTGGGGTCATTCTCATGAGACTTGTAGACAACTTCATAATTTAGCTATGGATTTTCTTCTTGGTCCTAATTTTGATCATGATTATATCATCTAAAAGCATCAACAATCTTATGAAACTACTTTTAAGGATTATAAGACACATGATAAATCTCAAGCCTTAAATCAAGCTAATGTTCATTTATCTATCTACAAATACCCTCTTCCTAATCATCAAACTATTCAAGACAACCAAGACAAGCCCACCCTTCCACCAACAATATAAAAAGTCTTGTTGACCCCACTTTTGAAGAGAATGTGGTTAGCATGACTAATATGTGAAGGGTGGTGGATTTCATTGATTCAAAACCTATCTACACTCCTCCTTCATCTCAAATGTATTATGTTATCCAAGATTCTTCCCCAACTCATTTAAATTAGTTGGGGCAAGATGACCTTATAAATTTTGATGATCTTATTTCTGATTTTCCCTTGGATAACACCTCCCATTATATTTCAACCACCATTCTTTCATCTTCCAACATTAATGACAATCAATATTTTACTAAAATTTATTCTACCATTTCTCAAAATAAACCACCAACTAATTCACCTTCACAACATCATTTACAACCTTGTTCTAAGACTTCTACTTCTCATCAAAAAAAATTCCAATGTACTTTGGATTCTCCTTCTAAGGACCTTCTTAACCACTATGCACCTATTTATATCAACCTTCTTATGGGTTATGATGAATGGGATCCCATTACAGAGCTAACCAATCTCCCATCCAAAATTTTGTTCCTTGATATTATGAGGATTTCTCCACATCATAGAAACCATCTTATGCAACTATTATTCAAGATGAATATCCCTCGTCCTCCCCTAGCAAGATGAGAATCAAACTTATATAGATCTAAGGATAGTATATTATAATAATGTGAAGAGATGTCTATCAACATTTAAATAACTATAGACACTTCTCTTTCCTTAAGATTTCCTATAGCCTCTATGATTCTTGATGAGATTCTACTTCATGCAAATGATCCTTCCTTATTCATTACTATTTAAATAGGTGATATCCAAGTTAAGAAGGTATTGATTGATGAAGGTTATGACACTTATGTTGCCTCTCTTGACTTTATCAGAACCCTTGGATATTTAGAATGCAACCTCAAGTTCACACATAACACTTGCCAATGATATGATAAAAGGAAAATGCCTCCCCTAGGTTGTGTGTGGCTTCCCATTACCATCCCCCCTATCATTGTTCATGTGAAGGTGATGATATTTAACTTTACCCTTTATTATAACATCTTGCTTGGTAGGCTGTGGACTCACGGTATGAGATCCATTGCTTCTTTCACCTGCTAGTGCATTAAATTCCATCATAATGAAGCCATTTATAAGATTCAAGGTGATATTAACCCTTAGAATTTTTAATAATTCCAAGACTATGGTGTCTTTAAAATTCTTACTCTTGAAACTTTTCCAGCATTCCATTATGTGAGTATCAACATCTTAACTATCCTGTTAACTCAACTAGAAGTTATAATGGTCATCCTGAACTCATTGGGAACATTCCTCTTAACCTATTAGATTTTGATGATGATGAGCCCAATGAGATTAACCTAAAAATTGAAAAATTTGATCTCTCACCTTACCTCATCTTGTAGCTTCCTCCTTCCTTGTAGCCTTGTTCTCATAAACCTCATTGTGATCACATTCCCATAGTATTAACCAAGACTCAACATCCTATTCATCATACTTCCTTGGATGACAAGGTCCCTACTTATGTCATTGACCTTCACACCCTAGATTATGATGATGGTTATTCCTTAGATTATCTATTTTTAGGTGGTCTTGTCTAGGCCTATGATGTCAAGATTATCCATTATTGTTCCTCTTTATTTGATTCTTTTCACATATCTTTCCATTTTCCCTCATTTATAGTTCCTAATTTAAGTACTTTTCCTCTTTATTATAGAGTAGAGATGGCACCAACACCTCCATTTTTTGAAGATCATCATAGGAGTATGCTCATGGATCATGCAATGACTGGGCCTTACCACTTTGCTATGTACCCTAACCATCATAGCTGGTTTACCCTAGAGATTAGTGTGACTCTCTTTAGACTTTTTGTAGATCCTTCCCCTCCCTCAATGGAACCCACATTGGAACCCATTACTATTCCTACTATATTTGAACATGTTCCTACTTCCACTATTGTTGAGTCTACTCTTGCCTCTCATCCCATTGCTCCTTTCATTGAGCTTAGTTTCATTCCCCCTCCATCACCACACTCTCTTGGTGATGGTTTGCTTCTTTTGCCTAAGATGTCTTCATTACCCACTACATGGGATGATGAGTCTTTTCCAACTTCTTCCACTCCTATTACACCTCCTTCTATGAGTGCTTCTCCTAAGACTACTCACAAATGTATCTATTACTTCCATGGGATAAATAATCATTCTTCTACCCATTATCATAATCTAAAACAATATATTGATATGTTGTATCCTTCTTCTCCATCCTTAGATAAATCCATACCTCCTTCAAAGGTTATACCTAAATATATACCTAAGTATGGTTAGGTATATTGTCTATAGAACCAATGTGGCACTCATCACATTGACCATTATTGCATCCTCCAATAACATCTCAAGGATCATCTTCTATCTATTTTTAGACCTTTTTTCATTCCTCCCATAGGTCATTCCTACAAGAAAGATCCTCCTTATTTTCCCATGGCTCCACCTCCTATGGTTCCATCATCTCCTATGGTCCCTTCATCATCTTTTATGCCTCCATCTATGATTCCTTCACCTGTGGATCTTCCCTCACCTGTGGATTCTTCCCCACCGATGATTCCTACATCTCTTGTAGAGCCTACTCCCATGCATTCTCTCAAGCATGCCTTGCCTAATTTCCATCCTTATCATGATCCATTGAGTATTCCTACTTTTTCTGTGGAGGACATTAGAACATAATTATTTTCCTAGTTTTCATTGAATATTGATGAGACATTAGCAACAGTTAGAATCTAGCTCCATCAAGATATATTTGATGTTTTGTATAATGTCTGTGGGTATATTTATCAGTATTTATGACTACATGCATGGTGATATTAAATTTACACTTGTATTGGATGTGTGATCCAATATTATATTTTATCTATGTGCTATATCATTTGACACTATGTCAAATTCATATTTTTCTTATAGTGATTTTACCATTTATACTATATTTTACTTATATTGTTATTTATATTTGCATATTATTGTCTTTCATTAATTTCTCTTTCTTTCTTGAGTTTTTCTAAAAACCCACTTCTTGTGTCTTCATGATTGTTTTCTCTCTTATTTCTATTTTTCATGAATAATTATCACTGTAACTTGGTTATACCAACCGTGTTCCCTTTCGTCATGTTTTCTATTACCATGTGATCAGCTAGAAAATAAGGTATCTCATTATACTTTATTTATACTGGTCCACTTTGGATTTCCTTATTTCCTTTCTGAAAACTAAGCATATACATAATTGAGACTTGAGATCACATGTTGGTTCATTGTTAAGCTTAAGTGTCCTAGTCCATATTTGTCTTTGGTTACTTAGCTTCCTTTAGACTAAGCCTACAACTCATTCATGTGTATCACTCCATCTCTCATGTTTGGTCATTCTAAGTCCATTTAGAGGAGGAATCTTAAAAACCCTTAAAAACATTCAAAAGTCAAATCATTTTAAACAAAAAGGCAATGATATAAAATGTACAATATTATTAAAATTCAAATCACACTAAAAGATGTGATTCAAAGCACATCTCCTTCTAGTCAAATCTCAAACTCCATAGTTGGCCTCATGATAGAGTTGAGGTCATTTGGGGTGTGATAGGCCAGTAGATTAAAAGAGGAGAATAAAAAAATATATTTTAGTGATACCTATTTTTGCACGTAAGTGCCCAATCTTCGAAATCAACCAAAAACTCTGTAAGGGGTTATAAAAAATGGGGAACACATCATGGGAATGTATGTCCATTTTAATTTTCCTTATACCAATATACCTTCATGAGTTGATCTTATCATCCCACTTATTTGCCTACAAATCTTTGTGTCTATAGCGAACAAGTTTCTTTTGTATATTAATGGTCACTAGTCACTTAGTGTTTTCTCATGTCCTTAGTATGTCTTTTTCCTCTTAAGGCATTCTCATAAGATGCCTAATTCTTTATTTTTACATTCCCTATATCCCTCATATTTCCTCTTGAGAAATATTGATTTATCTACTAATCACTCCCCTTGGGATTTGATTTGTAAGTTGTTTTGTAAGATCATGGATAGGATCCGATGTTCCTCACAAAATAGCATCATAGCACCTTCTTATTACCCACATCCTTTGTTACCTAATTTTCCTTATTATTCCACCCCAGTGGTGTCCCCTTTCTAGAGTTTTAGTGTAAAATCATGGATAGGACTTGGCCCTCCTCACAAACTTTTCCAATAATACAAGTGACAAACAAAAATTACATGTGTCAAATATGAGATAAGATGTGATTGATTATGAAGTTACATGTCATTTACATGCTTCCCAGCTTGATTTAGTATGTTTAATGCTTACTTCATTTTTCTTTCACTTTTATCTTCTCATTTTCCAAGTGCATGTAAGAATCTAACTATTTTTTGAATTTTTCATACTTCCCAACTAAAATACTATGACAAATTATAGACCAAACCTTTTGCCAATTTTGTTTTTATCTTATACTTCTCAACATGATATAGTATGATTGATTGACTTGATTGATTTTTTTTTATACCATTTATTCTATTTTACATACCTTCCATTTTGTTATATTATTTTTATATTTCCCAATGTGATTTAGTGTGATTTTACTTATTTTAATTTCATGCAAAAATCTTTCACTTGGTTTAAAAACAAATTCCTTCTTACCATTTTGTTTTACCATTCTTTTGGTTCTTGATAATTAATCATTTCTTGTTATTATACATTTCCCAACTTGAAATAGTATGTAGTACATTTTTGATTGATTATATTTTAACCAAGTCCTTTTTGCTTGTTTTTTTTAAACCATGCATGTGTTCTACATAATGCTATAAAATAAACTACATCTCATATATTTCCTATGCAATATAAAATAAATAGCTAAATACATGTGCTAGAAATAAATATATACAAACCATACACAACCACAACCATGATAACAACATACACAATCAACATCAATATGCCCAAATGATCCATCACACACACACACACACACACATATGTATGTATGTATATATATATATATATACATATATATATATATATGTATGTATATATGTATATATATATATATATGTGTGTGTGTGTGTATATATATATATATATATATATATATATATATATATATATATATATATATATATATATATATATATATATATATATATATATATATGTATATGTATATACACACACACACACACACACACACATATATATATATAGACACACATACATACATACATACATATATATATATATATATATATATATAAAATGAGTTTTGATATAACAAGTACAACCATATACAATGCTCTAGCTCTATGGATGGGCCCCATCCTATCTATCTCATGGCCTAGCCATGCTACCTGTTGATGCCTCAGTTTGATCCCTTTGTAGAGAACATTATAATGAGGTTGTCTAAGATCTCAATCCATCCACTTGTCCCTCTGGATGTGTCACATGTGCCTGTACCTGTGCTAACTAGGCTAAGGTCATCATGTGTGTCATTCTCTCCTACTCTTACACCTATGTCATATGGGTCAGGGTCATTATATGTGCATGTGTCATCTACATAATTATATCCAAATGTGTAGATCTATCTTTTTATAGGGCTTACCATGCCTACATCTCTCCTTCACCCATCTCTATTGGTGGTTGCATCCTCTCTCTGTGCTTATATGTGCCTTACTGCCTCTCTAGCTAATCTCTACTATCTCATTCAAGTTGTGGTAGATGGTACATTGGGGTACTCTAATGCAGCAGGGTCATATGGCATCAAAACCTCATCCAAGACATCATGGAGTGATCCCCTCATAAGGGATTCCCATCTCTCCTCCTTGTCCTTTGCTAGACCTAAAAAACACACTAGATAGATATTAGATCATTGTTATATCTCAAAATATCTATATATCTATCTCTACTCTATTTTCAAAATAATAAAAACTTAAGTAATAATTTACCTATCTTTCTTACACGTCTATGTATTTTTGGCTATTTTTTCACTAACTTCTATAGGTTCACCTAATGTTCTTCACATTGGATACCTTCACTTCTCTTGTAGTCTACTTCTTTATCTACAACACTAAGGTAAGTAAAGGTATGCGTTTTTCAATTTTATCCTTTCCTTTATCTTATTTTTTGCTTCTTGTACTTTACTTAGCATCATCATTGTGTCTTATCATGTTCTATTCCTGAAGCACCATTCTATATTACACTTACATGACACGTGATGAAATTAAAGTGGGGAATATGTATAAACATAATAATTTAAACTTTTATCACTTACTAACACTTTTTATCTTACAAGAACCCATTGAGTCTCAATCTCTTTGAGTGCATGCCTTAAGGGGTGCATTAGGAAAGGGGTGGGTAGACCATTGGTGCTTCATAAGACTATTGTCCCTTTTGCCTCTTGCCATATACACACTTATCTCCTAAAACCATTTACCCTAAGCTTATTGTTCTTTATTTTACCCATTCCAATCATTTATCACATCTTTATCTTCTTGTTCCTTGCCTTAACCCCCTTTTGATAGTTGGTTGTACTAGGTTGATTGGGTTGACCCTATACAGTTTTCAACCTCAAATTACTGTATAGGGTAAACTAGGTTGACCCTATATTATTTTGAGGTAATTTTCACTTTGGGTCTTGTTATCCCTTTGGCTGACATAGCTCAGGACTAGTGAATTATCTCCCAAAAACATACAGGGTTGACTAAGTCAACCCCATACAGCTGGGATATTCAAAAGGATTTAGGGTAAGATCTCCCTGTATATACAAGTTCATTTTCAACCATTTGAAGATAGATAAGTGAAGAATAATAATTATAAATGAACATATGTTTATTGACCATTATACTTGAGGAGTAAAGCTTAGGGTTCCATACTTTATTTGAAGACACAGATCTTATCTTGTGGAGAAGTCTTTTAGATGCATAGATAGGTTGTGTAGCCTAGATTTGATTTATCTTTGTTATCCTTACATACCACAATAATATCTTGAAAATCACCTTGGCGAAGTGAGAGATTGAGGCTCAACGGGTTTGTCTTCAAAGGTAAGTATTCTTAACTTTATTTCTCCTTTGTAGGAGTAGATAGATAATGCAGTTATGTTTCTATTGCATGCATTAGGATTTCATATACATTGACATGAGTATATGTCTTCTATGCATATTTAGTTTATTTTGTTTTTTTTTCTAACCCCACTTTGTGCCATAAGATTTGGTGAGCACTAGATTAGATTTACTTTCTTGTTATTAGAATAAATGAAATATCAAAACCTATGACCCATTTAGGGTTATTTCATGATTGTGTTAGTATGTAGGATTTGGAACCCTCTTTAACATAGTGTGTTGTGATAAGTGATCCCTTAATCAAGTCTATAAAAACCCCATATTAGTCATGCTCCCACTTAACAAATGTATTCCCAATTTTAAGTGTAGGTATGATCTATCTTCTCTTAGCCAAGATTGATATATAGACATGATGCATTTCTGATTGCATACACCTTCTTCACCTATCATATGATGAAACCTCCATATCTTCCATGTCTTTGGATAATACTTAATGGAAATATGAAACTTGTAAGGATTGTAAATATGCATGGAAACTTATTAATGATATTTTTATGAGTTGTTCACCTATAAAACCACAAAATTATACTTTGAATGCATACCTAATGTTCAAAAACACTCCATCTCTTCACCTATAACTTGCAAGATTGAATTATAGGATAATGGATGGATTGAAATAGGGGTGGGAGAATATATTTATGTCTTCAAAAACACTATATGTATTCTCATTAAAATATTTGGGTATAAAAGTTGACCTACAAGTCTATAGGCTTGTAGGTTAACAAAGTCTCTTTTACTTACCTTTGAAAACATATGCTTTATGTTTTAAATCAAGAAAATCAGATCTAGAAGGGTCTAAAGAGGCTACTTAGGATATTTGGCTTGTTTTGAGTTTACTACTGAAGAATGGCATTCACATATATGGACCAAACATTCCCTTTTCATGTCATAGTCCTAAATTCACTCTTTCACACCTAAGACTTTGTTGTAGAACACTAAGACAATGACTCTCAAGTTATACCACTAAAAGTCTCTCCTTGAAAGTAATCTTTGAAACCCTATGTAAACTATATTACTTATTTTATAACTTTCATCATAGATAAAACACACATACCTAACAAGGATCATCTTAGATATGTTTGTAAGTTCACATATCCCACTTGTGTATGCATAGAAACTCTATTTCTTAAGGTTTATCACCTTGTTGATGCATTGAAAGGTTTGATGGGCATTAAAAAAATTGGATGCATTGTAAACAACCTACTTTTACTCATTTCATGCATAAAACACATTATCTCTATCTCAAACCCTGACTGTCATATTGAGCCAATGAAAATGAGTCTCTCTAAAAATAACCAAGTATGCATTTGAGATTCTTGATCCTATATTTATATCCATAGGTTATTTTAAACATTATTATATAACTATTCAAACACCTAATTGCTTGCATCAATGTTGAGACACTATTGTAAGAAGAAAACTGAGCCTTTAGGGTTTTGTAAGGGTTTAAGAGAACTAAATGTCTTAATGATTATTCATGTAGCATAACACTTAAAACCCAAAAATAATACATGTAATTTAAATGGAATAAGTTCCCTTGTCAACCCCTAAGTACACTAGATCTAACCCTTTTTCCTCTTCATGAATTAAGCATTTGAAATTGGCCTTCACTAGCTTGCAAGGATCTTGATAAAGGAGAGGAAACATTTTTATCTTCTTGGGATCTACCAATGCTACCAAAATCTTGATTTAACCCTAAAAACATTAGATGGATCTAAAACCATCCCTTTCTGACTTGACATTGAAAAAAATACTTTATAATCCCTTGGCAAGTGTATTGCTACATGTAAACACCCTAATTTTGTCAATAAACCACAAGTACTATGTCTTTTTCTTCTCTTTCATGTAAAGGGTCTTATTGATGGTTATAAATCCTTGTTCACATGGTCATCTTGAGTCTTTTTTTCTTTATTATGTATTATTTTCATTATTTTTGACACCTTCAATAGTCACATGTCACCTTTTTTGAAGCCTAGGGGACCCTAGCCTGTCATCCCTATTTTTTCTCTGTTATGAGCCTTAATAGATTAGCACCAATTTTAAGGTAGTAGTGCCACGTGGTGTTAGTGTCCTATTTTGGATTTAGTGTTTGACAAGCCCTTTTACCCATGTTTGAGTCTTAACCCCTATGTGACCCTTCTCTTATGTTTTTTTTTATCTTTTCACAACTCGTCGACCAACGAACAAGGTATTATATTCCAAACAAATATCCTCCTATATAAAGAGACTCACAATGGATTTGACATATAAAACTTACTATTTGGAACTTATTTACATAAAATAAATGAATAGTACAACTCAAATACTCTACATACTACTCAGTGTTCACACCTAGACATTTACATGCTTGATCAACAAAGTGCCTAGGGAAAATTCATTATATCATACTGTGTAAGTTGATGATGCACTGATAAAGGTACAATCATTAAGGTGGGGTGAATAAATGAGCCCAAATAATCTAACTTTAATTTTGATCTTTACAAATACTTAGTCAACTACCACAAACATTCATGAAGCATATACAATAATCATAGTAATGATCAAGTAAGACAATGCAAGATCAATCACATAACACATGACATACATAGGAAACCCTCTTTAGGAATAAAACCCATTGGAACCTGTAATTGGACTACTATTCTATAATAACAAGATCTAATTTAGACCATCTACAAATGATCAATGAAATAAAATCTCTATTTAGTATGATTTCAATCCCACAAGGTGCTACCACACCTATCTAGCTAAGCTGCAACAACAACCAGACATTTTATAAAGTTTCACCTTACAAGTAGGTTGCAACCACCTTATATGTTGAGCTTCCACAAAAACACCTATGAACACTTCCACATCTAAGTTGATGTCAACAACACCTAATGATGGAACTCTGATTATCATTCTCTTAATGTATCATAAGCTACCTTTTGGATTACACAACATTCCCTATTGGCCAAAGTACATTACATTATTGAACCAATACACAGATTAATTATGGCACATTACATATCCCAACTACCCCACTCTTCAACTCTACACACTCAATGCATCCTACACTACAATAACACTATCACAACTTTAATAATATGACCAGATGGTCATATACATAGAACACACACTAATCTTCCTTTTAAATCAACCACCAAGCTCACACAATCTTCACCTTGACTTTGCTCACACTTGAATAGCAAGAGCATTATTATGCCAATAAAATTATGACCAATAGGTCATAAAAATAGTCCTCAAATTGATTTTCTCATCAATTCATTTACATGGAACTCTATCCCTCCTTCACTTCATAAATCACACACACAAGCCTCTCTTTAAATAGCCTCTTAAGCATACTCACCCATTCTACCTCTTCTAGGCTTATTAGGTATAATGACCTATGTGATCATCTTCAACACGTAGCTCAAACAAGCATGTCTAATCCTCTTCACTCTCTTTTGGTCCTCACTAACTTATACCTTCTCTTTTAAATGTTCTTACCTTCACTTGGATCCACGTTTGCTCACCCTCATTCCAGTCTTACAAGACTAGAAATCATCATCTTTGATTTCACTATATACAGGGTTTTCATGATTAACTACTTCATGGTTGGCCATTAGGCATGCCTTAGCCCTTAAGGCATCTTTCACATGAAGACATAGCTAATACATTCTTCATAGGTCAGCCATAATACCTATGGGTAACCCTTAATGAATTACATGTTTTAATAAGGCCCTTGTAGCCTTTATAGGTCTCATGTGAACCCATTCACTCCTTTATCACTCCCTTGAGAAAAACAAGAAAACATGACCACTTTTAAATACATAGGTCCACTCATTATGTCCTCTTCCACATCCTAAAATGATCACATTCATCTTATCTCACATCTATGTATGCTCAAATAACTCAAACACATACCTTATACACATGAACACCTTTGTCGAACATATAGTCAACTTTTTAAGCATTGTTCATACTCAAGATAGATTGATCACAACTCCAAACTCCACATAGAGCATCCTCAAGGAATCTACAACATGTTCCAATAGTTAATTCATCACGATACATCAAAACAACATCAATATAAGCTTGAATATCCTTCTTAGGTCACTTTCAAAATAAGCACGAATAGATAGTCAACTTCTAAGCTCAATATCTTTGATTGTACTCACTTTCAGATCTTCAAATCAGGTTCATTAGATGCACCATGGAGTCTTCTTCATATTTTCTTTTTTTAGCACCAAAAAATTGACTTATATTTAAAGATATGCACAAAATATAAAACTCTAGTTTTTCTTAGGTTAAATTCAAATATTTGAATTCAAACAGTCATAGTTAACCTTTGAACACAATGCTCAAATCTTGTGATCTCTCAGCTCATATTGAATATGCACCATCGATCTTGTTCAATCTTTAACATATAGTCAACCAATGTTGGACATTAAACCATTGTCACTTTTACCTCATCTCATGTAATCTCAAATGTTAACTCAATGTGCTTCATTGATATCTATGGATTGTTAAAGGTCTTTAGTGATCAATGCTCACCATTTGATCAAACTGTATGAACACCAACTCATTATTGGATCATTATTATGTACCTTTGCTCAATTATTAAATAATGTACACCTATCCTCATATTTCTACTTCATGACTTCTTAAAGCAATGTGCACTATCGATCTTGTTTGATATTTAATAATTCTAGAATTGACTATGGGGATCATTTCAATATGCCTATGTACTATTTTTTCACTTTAATAACTTCTTTTTGTGCTTACTCACATGATCTCAAACTTGGACCAAATGACCTCCTCACATAGGAAAATCTAACCATGTGACACATAGCTCCTAGAAATATCATGCATGTGAGATATAACACCATTAAAATGCTTTCTAAAAATCTTTTGTCATAGAGCCAACTATGTCAAAACCTACCTAAGAAGCTAACTTTGAGCATCCATAACTTTTGTTGTGCTTCAGCTCATGGTCTCAAATTTAGTGGCAATCATCTATGCTCAAAACTAAAAAAAATTATATGATTAGTTTCTCTTGACACATTCACATGTGCAAGATATAATATCATCAAAATTCTCACTCATCTCTTTCTTACCTTATGCAAATTTGGCTATGGAAAAACATAGTCAGACTACCTGGGAGTCCAACTTTGCATATGTATATCTTTTGACGTGCAATATCACATGATCTAAAATTAAGCACAAATAAACTAGGTCCAAAACTAAACAAACTCATATGATCACATTCTCTTGAAATTTCCACATGTGTGATATACTCCATCATAAAAATGCTTACTCAACTCTTTCTGGCCATATTGCAAATTTGGCAAAGTATGGGAAAATAATGAATTCTGACTGAGAAGCTAACTTTGAATCCACATATATTTGACCATGATTTAATGCATGACTTGAGATTTGGTACATAAAAAATAGGGATTATATTTATAAAAACCATATGACCAACTCCCCTTGACTCATTCACATATGGCAATGGTGATGTCATCAAACTTCCTACTCAGATTTTCTACCGTTAGACCCATAGTGTCTAGATGAAAACTATGATCAACCAGATGAAATACACTTATGCACACAAGTACTAAAATCATAAAAAAACTCTTATATGACCCATTTCTCATGATCAATACTCTCTACTCATCCCTAAACATCTCTTAGTCATGTCAACACTAAAGATCAACCAATCATACTTCAAACATACAAGAACAAGCACATTGCACACTTTGTCATTATCACATAGACTATCAAGGATCTTAATCCAATCAATAGGACACCTTCATGATACCACCATGACATCATCATGACAAATCTTCAAAAATCTCCCCCTTTATCATTGATGTCAACAACCATCATATATATCAATATATATCTCACCTTTTCTTTCTTCAAAGTACTCCTATAATAGAAAATTTCTCCCATTTTGACATAATGACAAATTAGGCACCAAATAAAAAAGGAAAGGACCATCTCATAAAGATGATACAAACTCCCCCTTACCTTGAGCCTACTTCAGCTTGCCTTGACAACATTCTCTTGCTTTATGCCAATAATCTCTTCAATCAAGCACTGTAACCAATAAAGAAAGAACACACCAAAATCATAGAAATATGATGGAAATAAACAAAAAAAAATTGATAGGGAATCCCCCTAAGATATATAATCAATTTCATCATCTAAGCATCTTCAAATCTCCACACACCATGAAGAACCACCATACAAGTTTACTAGCCTTCTTTCTCAAGACACTTCCATGACCACCAACTCTGCACTTGTACTATACAAAAAAGGAAAAATGCATTGAACCAACATGAGAACATACATTTAGATACCCATACCTTGATATTTTGTAGAAACTGAGAAAAAAGCACTCTTCTTCAAACTAGGCCTATCTAACCTCCTTGTAGCCCTACCTAAAACTTGTAGAGCCCAAAATTTTTAGTAGACACATCTTCAAGACCTAAAACCTCATATCTGGATCACTCTCACATGCCCCTTTAAGCACACCAATTTGAATCAACAAGCTCATCCTCTAACACATATTTCTTTCACAAATTAACTATCTAATTAGGCCTCCAACTTAAAAAAATCTTAAATAACTTGAGAACCACAAACCTTCAAATCTCTATGAAGCTTCATTTGACCTCCCATTTATTTAACATATTAAGAATCCATAGACCTCAATTTACTAGGGAGAACAATTTTCTAACATAGCTCAAAACCCTAAAATATCAAAAATAAACAAGGTCGATAAACCTCCTACTCAACACACACCTCTGAAACTTCTTGCACACTTGGAGACACCCATCACACACTTCTATACCAAGACTTGAGCCTTCACACATTTGGGAACATAGACTTCCAATAACTATTTTTAGGCCTTCTTACCCTTAAACCAAAAACTGAGAAAATCAAGAGCACTAAAAACTTCAATTAGCATAAAAACATACCTTCAGACCACAAAAACACTTTTAGCATAACACAAAGAAGTGTATAGACCTTATTCAGCATCAAACTCTTCTTGACATTACATCAATCTCATTAAGCCACCTAGAACCATCCACTTTGATCCTGTACTATAGAACCTTCACAAACGTCTAGAGAAAACTCATGAATTTGTGGCTCCCCCTTAATCAAAGACCTTATCTAATTGGCATTATCATCTTAAGCACACAAACTTGCTTTTCCATACCTTTTTTCTAAGATTAAACTAATCAGTCCTCTGAACCTAGGACCTAACCAATAACAAAGCTCCCCCTAACTTCATGCTATATCAAGAACATGACATCTTCAATAAGTCTTAAAATACTGTCCAATCATAGTCAATATTGATATAGAGATACCTCATCTTTAGAACATGGTAAACTTCAATGGCACACACAACAATTTAGTAAGTCTTTGACAAGCTTAGCAAGATCTAGAACAAAAGAAAATTAGAAGAGAGGCCTTCAACTTATAGCATCACCTAGCATTTACCACAAATTGATATCTAGATAGATATTTGAAACTCACCTTTATACCAGAACATCCAAACCATGATCAATAAGCTAACTCCTTATCAAGATAGGACCACTGAGATTCTTCACAAGCTTCTTTTCTCCAACAAAAGATATATAAAAGAATGCAAAAACATACCTTGTTTACATAGCATCTCATCAAACAATATCTGACAGTCACCAAGATTCCTTTGATTGACACGTGTCTCTTTGAATCCTAGATAGAGACACCCCTATGACATAGTGAGATTAAAAGTCCCAAAACTTAGGAGACTTCCATATCTCCATATCTTTCTCTGACTTGCAGTCCTACTTGACTTTAACTAAATCCTTGAATTCATTCTTTTTTTTAGATTTGTTAATAAATGTTGTCAATAGAAACTCTTGACTCTCCTTTATTTCTTATTCTTTTTCCATCTTGGAAAATAATCCATCAAGATTCTTGGACTCAATAGGGTTAGTCTTCTTAATCTTTACTGCCTGAAGTCTCCATACCATAATTTGACTTTTCTCATCTACTATAGCCAACTTACCTTCTTGATCCCTAAGATTATATTGATTTACAACATAGCCTTCTAGAGCAACTTTCTTATTAACCTTTAGACTAGTGTGATCAGCATTGATAATCTTTGGTTTCCATACTTGAGTTTGTCCTTTCTCAAACCTTATAAGAGATGTATATCCTTTGACATAAATTGAATACCTATTAACACTATTTGGATAGAATATATAAATATGTCCACTCTTATGACAACTAAAACAAATAACATATTTCATACCTTTTGAAATATTTGAACTCTGATCAATCTTTGGCCAAAAACTCCTTCTATCATAGCTCCATGAATGTCCATACTTGATTGACTTCATTCTATAGTCCTTAGCTCTATGACCATAGTTATTACATGTATAATAATGAACATGAAATAAACTAGCATACCTTGAAGCATTTGGTTGTCTAACACACCTTCTTTCATTGCTCTTCAAGTTTGCAATCTCCTTGACTTGATCAAACTTCTCATGCTCCTTTCTTATCTTTTTCAACTTGTCTATGAGATATTCATGCTCATTCTTAAAAAAATTTATCTTAGTTTTCATCTTATCATACTCACCTTGCCTTTATCTAATTTTTACATTTGATTCTAATTGAGTCTTAAGATGTCTACATTCTTCTTCTCTCGTCTTTAGATTTGCATTAGTTGCCCCTAACTGATCTTTGAGATTTTTGATCTATTTTCCATCTTCTTTGACTTATTCTAATCTATTTTCTTCTTTTTTAGGTTTCCTATCTAGATAATGACCTTTTCATACTCATTTTTAAGGAAATAAGATTAGTCTTTAATTAATTAATTTCAACTTCTTTAGCTTTCATGTTTGAACATGCAGCCTTGATCTAAATTTTGTAAAATTAGATAGTGTCTTTATCCCTATTAGCTTCTTTAACCACACCATCCATCATCCTACATGCTTGCTCTTTAATATGACTAATCTATTATTCAAGAATTTTGACCATTTATCTCAACTAAATATTTTATTTTCTTAATTGTTTATCCATATTTGTACCACTTAGAATCTCTTTCAATCTATTAAGCTTCCTCCAAAGGACCCACTCTGATACTAATTGATAGAGGTATAATCACTGAGAGGGAAGGATGAATCAATGAGCCAAAATAATCTAAATTCAATTTTAATCTTTACAAATACTTAATCATCTACCATAAAAATTCATGAATCATATACAAAAATCATATAAATGAGCAAGAGAGATAATGCAAGATCAATCGCATAACACATGACATACATGGGAAACCCTCTTAGGGAATAAAACCCATTAGAACCTAAAATTGGACTATTATCCTATAATAATAAAATCTAATTTTGACCATTTATAAATGATCAAGGAAATATAATCCCTATTTAGTGAGACTCAAATCCCACAAGGTGCTACCACACCTATCTAGCTAAGTTGAAACAATAACCAAACATTTTAGCAAGTTTCACCTTACAAGGAGGTTACAACCACCTTAGATGTTGAATTGCCACAACAACACCTATGAATGCATCCACCTCTAAATTGATGATGGAAATCTGATTATCATTCTCTTAATGTATCCAAATCCACCTTTTGGATCACATAACATTCCTTGTTGGCCAAAGCACATTACATACTTGAACCAATATACAAAGATTAATTAGGACACATGACATATCCTAACTAACCCCACTCTTTAACTCTGCACACTCAATGCATCCTTCACTACAAAAACTCTATCATAGATTAAAAAATATGACTAGATGGTCATACATATAGTTCACACACTGATCTACCTCTCAGATCAACCACCAATCTCACATAGTATTCACCTTGCCTTCACTCACACTTAAACAACAAGAGCATTATTCTACCAAAAAAATTATGACCAACATGTCATACAAATAGTCCTCAAACTAATATATTCATCAACTCATTCATAGGGTAATCTACCCCTCCCTCACTTCATAAATCACACACACAATCCTCTCTTCAAACAACCTCTTGAGAATACTCAACTATTCTACCTCTTCTAGGATTATTAGGTCTAATGACCTATGTGATCATCTTTATCACCTAGATCAGACAAGCATGCCTAATCCTCTTCACTTTCTATTGGTCCTCACTGAACTATACCTTCTCTTTCAAAGGTTTTTACCTTCACTTGGCTCCACATTCATTCACCCTCATTCCAGTCTTACAAGTCTAGAAATCACTATCTTTGATTTCACTATATATAGGGCTTTCATGGTTAACAACTTCATTGTCAACCATTAGTAATGCCTTATCCCTTAAGGAATATTTCACATGAATACATGGCTCAATACATTATTCATAAGTAAGCCATAGCACCTATGGGTCACCTTTAAGGAACTACACCTTTTAATAAGGCCCTTGTAGACCTTATAGGTCTGATGTGAACCCATTCACTCTTTCCTCCCTTCCTCAAGCCAAAAAAGAACACATGACCACTTTTAAATACATAGGTCCACTTCTTATGTCCTCTTTCACATATTTAAATGGTCATAGTCATCTTATATCACCTTTTCATATGCTTAAATAACTCAAACATAGACCTTATACATGGGAACACCATTATCAAACATATAGTCAACTTCTTAAGTATTGTTCATACTTAAGATAGATTGAAAACACCTCCAAAATCCACATAGAGCATCCTCATGGAGTCTACAACGTGTTCCAATAGCTAATTCACCATGAGACATCAAATTCAACATCAATAAAAGATCAAATATCGTTCTCATGTCACTTATAGAATAAGCATGAACACACAATCAACTTCGAAGCTCAATATCTTTGACTATATTCACTTTTATATCTTCAAATTAGGTTCATTAGATGCATCATGGAGTCCTCTTCATCTTTGATTTTCACAACACCAATAAATTTGAATTCTATTAAAAGATATGGATAAAATACAAAGCTCTATATTTTCCTATGTTAAATTCAAATATTTGAATTTAAACAATCATAGTTAACCTTCTAACACAATGCTCAAATCTCATGTCCTCTTAGCTGAGATCAAATATGCACCATCAATCTTATTCAATCTTTAACATATAGTCTGCTAATACCAAATGTTAAACCTCTATCACTTTGACGTCATTTTTTGTAATCTCAAAACGTTGACTCAACATGCTCCATTGATCTCTATGGATTAGTCAAGTCTTTATCAATCAACACTCACCATTTGATCAAAATGTATGAATACCCACTTGCCATTAAATAATTATTCTATACCTTTTCTCAATTGTTAAACAACATGTACCTATCTTCATCTAACTTCTCCCTAAATTCTTAGAATAATGTGCACCATTAATCTTGCTTGAGCTTTAACACTTGCAAAAATGACAATGGGGACCATTTCAATATTCTTGAGTAGTCATATTTGCACTTCAATAAATTCTTTTGTTATTACTTGCATGATCTAAAAATTGGACTAGATGATTTCCTCATACAAGAGAATCTAACCATGTAACACATAGCTCCTAAAACTATCACACATGAAAGATATAACACCATTAAAATTCCTTCTCAAAATCTTCTATCATAGAGCCAACTAGGACAAAACCTGCTTAAGAAGCTAATTTTGAGGATCCATAACTTTTATCATGCTTCAGTGCATAGTCTCAAATTTAGCAAAAATAATCTATGCTCATAATTAAAAAAACCCATATGATTAATTTCTATTGACACCTTCACATGTGCAATATATAATATAATTAAAATTCTCACTCATCATTTTCTTGCCTTATGCAAATTTGGTGAAGTATGGAAAAACACAGTCAAACTACCTGGGAGTCCAAATTTTCATATGCATATCTTTTGATGCACTACATCAAATGATCTAAAATTAAGAAAAATAAACTAGGTTCAAAATTTAAGAAACACATTTGATCATCTTCTCTTGAAATGTCCATGTGTGATATATTCTATCATCAAACTGCTTATTCAGATCTTTCTAGCCACATTACAAATTTGGCTAAGTATGGGAAAACAATGAATTCTGACTGAGAAGCCAAATTTTCACCCTCATATCTTTGACCATGCTTTGATACATGACTTGAGATCTAGTACATAACAACTAGGGACTATAATGATCACAGCCATTGACCAACTCCCCTTGACTCATTCATAGGTGGCAATGGTGACATCTTCAAATTACCTACTAAAATTTTCTTCCATTGGACCGAAAGTGTCTAGATGAAAATTATGATCAATCTAATCAATTCCACTTATGCACATAATCACTCAAAGCATATAAAATTTTTAATATGACCCCTTGCTCATTCTCAATACTCTCTACTCATCCTTGAACATCTCTTAGCCATGTCAACACTGAAGATCAACCAATCATACTTCAAGCATACAAGAACAAGCACATTGTACACTTTGTCATTATTACATAGACTATTAAGTCACTTCATCCACTCAATAGGACACTTCCATGACATCATCATGACATCATCATGACAACTCTCTAATAGGCACATTCCCTAAGGGATAACTACATGTGATTTGAGACCCCTAGCATTGGGGTTAATGTAGGTAGTGGCTAGGATAATAAGGGTTCTACTTTGCATGATCATAACATCTCATAACCTAGTTTTTCCTTTCCTTTTACATTTTATTAACTCATTATTTCATGTGTGTAGGTATTCATTAGGGTTTTGGAAAATAATCAGTTAAAATAGTGACACAAATGAGCTCCCACATGACATAAAATCACCCATAAGATCTCTAAAAACTCTCGTAGCTTCCCTAAAAGTTATAGTTAGTCACTACATGAAGGACACTAGTGCTATAATTAGAAAATATCACCACATGGTGCTATTATACTAAAGTGAGCACTACTGTTCAAAACTAGATCTCAAAAAACAATCAATAGAGAAATATTCCTATGTCTGCTTAGCCATCTCTAGTACTCAAGTCTACGAAAAACTCTATGTATATCCAGATAAGTTCCATTTCTCCTTATATTTAATATTTTTGTAAAACTTCATAGAATCAATACTTTCTAATTTTATCCTAGATTAATAATAGACTCAACCCTTTATTCTAACTTAGGATTTACATAGTAAAACCCTAAAAAGGTTAAATTATTTGGTGAACCTGTCTTACTTTGAATATTACTTCAAAACCCTGATTTTCCTTAAGGTTTACCTTCTCTAAATTTGGCACATTAAATTAGCATTACAAAAATCTAATTTTTTGGCTTAACCTAGCTAATTTAATTAATCCTATACTAGGGTTTTATTTTTTAATTTAATTTAAATATTTGCCACACAACCCTATAATCAAAACCCTAGATCCACACACTAGGTCCCTATACATGCAAATATTAACAATTAGGGTTTTAATAGTAATCCTATTTCTTATTATATTTTTTTTCAATAAAATCACACATTTCACACTTACTTGTGTTAGATTATATCATACCTCTTATATTTTTATTATTCCTTATTAACACTATCTTCTTTGGCAATTTTAAAATGGCATCTAAAAAATATTCTAACCCTCATCCACTTGATGCAATATTGAATTTCTCTCATGATTATAATAATGAATGGGCAAATTTTCAAGATTATACATTAGAACATGATAATGATTTCATTTATAATGATGATGATAACTATTCTTATAATGATGGCTATGAAGATTATTATGAGCATGACAATACAAATGAACATGAGGATATACTGGATACATCATATTCTCTTTCCTCTTACTCTTCTCTTACTCCTAAAAATCAAATTGATAATATAATACCAAAATAACCTCTTGTTGGTAGTGTTTTATTCTAATGTGATCCTAGATTTTTAACTACTTTTGTTATTTCATTATTCAAAATAAATCAATATAAGTGCACTACACGAAAATAATTTTTACATGCTTCAAGTAAAGTAGATGATAATAATGCATCTTATTTACCCTTCTCAATTACATTTAAAAAAGAAAATACAAATGATGTTACACCTTTTAGTAATTCACAAACTAAGTAGATGAAATTATTTCATCCCACTCTTTCACATTTCAAGCTTAATGCAATGATTCTTTGCCACAAATATATAATGCACAAATGCCTTGCATAATGTGACAAAATAAAACATGGATGTTACTTATCCTTCCCTTGATTCCAAAATATAAAATGATAAACCATGCTTGCATTTCAAAAATTACTAGTGCACAAATGCCTTGCATTTCACCTATATATGATGATACATTGCAGAATAGTAAAAAGTTGAAATCTTCTCATTCTTGCATTTCACCTATATATGATGATACATTGCAGAATAGTAAAAAGTTGAAATCTTCTCGTTCTCCTTATCTTCATGAGCATGTGGATGATACTTCTTCTACTCTTACCTCTTCAAATGAATTAAATTATGATTTTGATGAACCATGGAAGAAGATGACATACCATCTACAACTTCTACTTCTTTTCTTACCTCACATATCTCTCTTGTTCATCCAAACAATAGGTCACATGTAAAAAGACACACACATACATATTCTTATCTGCATAATTTCCATTCACTAGAGAATAAAACACCTTGAATTTAAATAGTATTTGATACTCATTCACAACCTAATAATATAAAAGATACCAATGACTCCCCCTTAACCCCCCTTACTACAATAGAACCTAGTTCTCAAACAAACCCAAATTAGGGTGATAGCTTATTTCCCTCTAACCAAGTCCAAGCTATCACACCTCTAAAGGTTATTGAGAGCACCCCAACCCTTCCTAAATAATATTTTAAATCTAATATACCAATGGCTAAAATATACAATAAAATCAAAGCATTAAATGAACCCTATAATAATGATAATATACCTTCACAAGTGTTAATTTATTTTTTGCATGATGTGGGTACTTTGTAAAAAGAAGTACATCATCTCACCTTGTAGAACAAAACATATAAATCTTAGGTTGATGCAAATGTTATACATAATAACCCCATTCCACACAAAATCTCAACTATGAGGTTGCCACATAACTTTTAGATAGCGGTGTTACCTATCTTTGATGGATAAAGAGATCCATATTTACACCTTCAAATTGATGAGAAATCCATATCTCATATTACAAAAAATTTAATTCTACTACAAGTGTTTTCGTAGTCACTAAAGGACAAATCACTAGATTGGTTCCACCATACACTCCTAGTGGATATTTACATACATATGAGGAGCTAGAGATAGTCTTCCTCATGCATTATATAAAAAATAAAGGACATCTAGTCACACATAAGCGGTTACCTTTACTATGCCAGGGAAAGATAGATCCTACATTAGAATACATTCTATGAATAAAATATTTTTTACATCAGTTAATTTATTAACCAATGGATTTATAAATACAATACATCTTTGTTATAGGTTTAATCCATCCTCTCAATGATAAATTGCTATATCAAACATAAAAATCATTCAGACATCTATGCAACACAACTATATCATTGGAGGCACAATTGTGATTAGTAATTACATAGTCAGAGGTAGATTTGGTTATAGACCCCTTAGACCCTCAATCATCAAATTTGGTACAAGAACCTACTCTACTTAAAATTTAGAAATCATTGGACTATAAATAGCCAGTAAAAATACTCAATAAAGGCAAATATCCACTCTACATGGAACAATCTACAGTGAGTCACGCATAGGATATACATAGGGGGGATATATAGTTTTTATATAAGGGTGGGCCTCATGACATCTTGATTACACTAATAGATAAGGGGATGATTACACTTCCTTCAACTAACCATTTTCAATAGGTACCACATAAGCATGATTGTCATTTTCATTGAATAAATAGACATTTAGATGACCATTTCTATATACTTCGAGCTTGCATCAACTAGTATGTTAGCAGAGGCATCATAGAATTTACAGAGGGGAAATTAGTCCATAATTCACCACACTCTTTTAGAGAACAATCCTATATGAAAGAGTTATCCTAGGATATTCCTTTTAAGGAACCATTAGCTACTCATCATACAATCTTTATGACTTCTAAGACAACTATTTATCAACAATACCATACATCACAGCCTCAACAATGATGGAAACTAGTTCACAGAGTTCATAATCCACCTTTAGTGTGTATGTAAATCAAGATATTTGGAAATAATTATAGACCCTAAGGTAAAATTTAGGTATAATCACCAATCAAAATCTTTGGTAATAATTACAAAGCTCAGAATGCACCTTTAGTATGCACACCAATCAAAATATTAGGGAATAATTATCAATCCAAAATCACAATTTTAGTTTGACCACTGATAAAGATATATGGAAATCATTATAGAGATAAGAACCCAACTTTAGTTCACACATTGATTAAACTTTTTGAAAAAAATCATACAAAGCATAGTATAGTTTCAGAGTGTAAATCAATCAAGCTTTTTGCATCAAATTTTACAAATTCAAACACCAACAATACATCACAAGTAGCTCTAGTTTAAAAATCTATGTCTACAATAACACAACATGAGCAATATGGTCATTAGTTCTCCATGCCATCTAGGTTAAAATAGGTCATCTCACCATCACATGTTATACATGCAGACATATTATGAAATATAACAAAAAAAATCATATACCAATACAATACAAAAAATTTAAACCTCCTGCACATATACCTAAAAGATTAATACAACATATAAAAAATGATTAAATTTAATCCAACCAAACCAAAATTACAAACATAAACGTTTTAAACAATAAAAAAAATTAAATGCATAATAAATTATACAATATAACTAGATCTAGATGTTAATACACAATGCTAAATTAAATAATAACCATACACACACACACACACACACACACATATATACATACATATATATGTATGTATGTATGTATGTATACATGTATATATATATATTTATATATATATATATATATATATATATATGTATATATGTATATATACATATATATATGTATATATGTATATATACATACACACACACATATGTATATATACATATATACATACATACATACATACATATATGTGTGTGTGTGTGTGTGTGTGTGTGTGTGTGTGTGTGTGTGTGTGTGTGTGTGTGTGTGTGTGTGTGTGTGTGTGTGTGTGTGCATATATTTACACACACACACACATATAGATACATACATACATTTATACATACATAAATACATACATACATACATATATATATATATATATATATATATATATATATATATATATATATATATATATGTATGTATGTATGTGTGTGTGTATATATGTATGTATGTATATATATGTACATATATATATACATACACACACACACACACACACACATATATAGCCACGCTGCCTGTTGATGCCTCAATTTGACCCCTTTGTAGAGAACACTATAATGAGGTTATATTAGATCTCAATCCATCCACTTGTCCCTCTAGATGTGTCACATGTGCCTATACCTGTGCCAACTAGGCTAAGGTCATAATGTGTGTCATTCTCTACTACTCTTACACTTATGTCATATGGGTCAGGGCCATTATTTGTGCATGTGTCATCTACATCATTGTATCCAAATCTGTAGCTCTCTCTTTTTCTAGGGCATACCATTCCTATATCTCTCTTTCACCCATCTCTATTGGTGGTTGCATCCTTTTTCTATCCTTATATGTGTCTTACTACCTCTCTAGCTAATCTCTACTATCTCACTCGAGCTGTGGTAGATGGTACGTTGGGGTACTCTAATGCAGTAGGGTCATATGGCATCAACACCTCATCTAAGACATCATGGAGTTCTCCCCTTAGAAGGGACTCCCATCTCTCCTCCTTGTCCTCTGATACACCTAAAAAATCACACTAGATAGATGTTAGATCACTGTTATATCACAAAATATCTATCTCTACTCTATTTTCAAAATAATAAAAACTTAAGTAATAATTTACCTATCTTTCTTACATGTCTATGTATTTTTGGCTATTTTTTCACTAACTTCTATAGGTTCACCTAATGTTCTTCACATTGGATACCTTCACTTCTCTTATAGTCTACTTCTTTATCTACAACACTAAGGTAAGTAAAGGTATGTGTTTTTTAATTTTATCCTTTCCTTTATCTTATTTTTTGCTTCTTGTACTTTACTTAGCATCATCATTATGTCTTATCATGTTCTATTCCTGAAGCACCATTCCATATTGAACTTACGTGACACATGATGAGATTCAAGAGGGGAATATGTATAAACATAATACCTTAAACTTTTATCACTTACTAACACTTTTTATCTTACAAGAACCCATTGAGTCTCAATCTCTTTAAGTGCATGCCTTAAGGGGTGCATTAGGAAAGGGGTGGGTAGACCATTGGTGCTTCATAAGACTATTGTCCCTTTTTCCTCTTGCCATATACACACTTATCTCCTAAAACCATTTACCCTAAGCTTATTCTTCTTAGTTGTACCCACTCCAATCATTTATGACATCTTTATCTTCTTATTCCTTGCCTTATCCCCCTTTTGATAGTTGGTTATACTAGGTTGATTGGGTTGATCCTGTTAGGTGAATATTTTGTCATCACCTAACTGATGACAAAATGGGTATATTAGCCACAGCTCAGGGATATTTACGCCACAAAAAGTGTGGGTTTACCAGATCTAGATGAGGTAAATCTCTCCTCTCATCAAGGGAAGGTTCCCTATGAATATTTATGCACTTTATGTATATATAATTAAGCAAAAAATAATACTTGGGGTAGTATAACAGCATCCACCTCTCTTTTTTTAGAGGTGATGTCTAAGGAACAAGAGAGAGAAATCCTGGTCGTTGGCCAACAACATTCCTCTTCTTTCAGGAATGGTATCCAGCGTAGAGCAGAAAATCACCTGAAGTGTAACAAAGTTCACAAGAAAACTTGCATAAGCACAAAGTCTTTTTTAGCCTCCTTCACCAATTAGGAACAAGCATCACCATAGAGTGAAACAAAGCACAAAGTCTTCGCCTGAAACTACAAAGGATAAAAGGATCACAAAGATAAAAGTAGCTCAAAGTCTCTCTTCTATCTTTTAGAAATGTCCTCAGATAATATCAACACACACACTTTGCTTATTAAATCAAACAAATAAGAGATTATTAGGAAAGAGGACATAAGAACTATTTCCTAAATAACACAGATAAATTCAACACAAAGTCTAAAATAAACTTGCTTCTCATTCATTCAACAAAATATGATTTACAAATTGAGCACAAAGTCTCAAGAAGTGTTTCAATTTTGGCAGAGTTTTTGCTCTCAATTATCAGAGATCTATTTACAAAAGAGGTCTCCACTATATATAGGGAGAAACCTTCAAAATTAGAAAAGATTATAATATAAAAATATCTCAGTCAAAGATGAGTCACCTTTGAATTTTGAGATATTTTTTTGGATTTTTTACATGTAATTATACATTACAAAATTGCATGCACTTTTACATGACAAAAGTTTGTGAGAAGAGGAAGAAGAGAGAAGGAATGTATGGGTGGAAAAAATTTCCACCCTTGCATATTGGAGAAGTCCTTGTGCCAGGTGGCAAAAATTGCCGCTTGTGCACGTCAGGGAGAAAGTGTGTCGACGGCAAAAATTACCGTCGATGCATGTTGAAGAAGAACGTGCAAGGGAAAAAAAAATCACCGCTCTTGCACTTGGATGAGAGGAAATGGGGATGCATGGCTTGCAAAAATTGCCACTTTTGCATAGAAGAGACCAAAAGATGTAAGGGCGGCAAAAAATGCCGCTCTTACATGTTGGGTGCAAACACTTGTCACGTTTTGCTGTCTTTTTCTATTGGGCACTTTTCTGTGGGCTTTTCCTTTGCTTTCTACTTTTGTCTTGGCCTTGAAATCTATGAATGTACTTTGGTCTGTATGTTCAAAGGATCAATGACTAGTTCACTGTGTTGATTTTGACATTTTTTGGGTGCGTCATTCCTTTTGCATTGAACTGCCCCTTTGAACTTTGGTGATGAACCATTTCGTTGAACCAAAAGATGTTGAAACAAAGGGAATGAACCACCCGAGTGAAATAAAGTGTTAAAATGCTTGTTTGAATCGAGCCATTGAATCGTGAACCCGTTGAACCTGCTTCTGGTGTTTGCTGATGGAGATCTCTGTTTGAACCAAGGCACTGAAATAGTCCTGAAAAATGACTAAGTGTTGAACAACTGATTCTTTTGACTAAAACCACCTATAGAAGCCTTTGACCCTGAATGCTCAGAATAATTTTTGAAAGGGGAAGAGAGGATTTTGATCTATAGGTTGTCCCAAAAATGAGTAGTCATTTTTCAGGGACAACAGCTGGCTCCAGCTGGGGAACTTCCTTCTATTGCAAAAAGTGATTGAAGGGAGTAGAATCCAGAATCTCCAGTGCCTTAGAAGCATGCCATTGGGCTACAGAGTCATGCTACCCAAAAAAGAAAGGCTCCAAAAATGAAATCAAAAATCACAAAATAGAACTAAAGACTATACAAATATACATATGATCTTATCTGATGCCTCAAGATTTGAAGCACTTCAGATGCCAACCTTTGTGAGACAGTGAAGATGGCATGCCATCCTGATAAACCAGTAGGAAATTATTTTGTCCCCAAAATCAGTGATGGGAGAATGGAACTCTCCACCAAGAATTGAATCTCCTGTGTCTTCCTCTTGGTTCTCTTCTCTTGATGTCCCTTGGCAAGACTTGCTTTCTAGTCTGAGAACCATGAATCTTGGTTTTCCTACGGAGTCCCTTTTTTTAATTCTGATGGGCAACAGCCTAGTCTATTACCATAATTTGTTGTTTAGATAGTTTAGTCTAGCACATGTCTTGATTGTCCCCTTCAGATGCCTGGCAAACCACTGGCTTGGCATCTCTTTTGTCTTGAGTAGCTCCCCATTTGAGTAACAGAGATTCATACTCGACAGTGTTTTTGGTGTTGCTAAACTATAACTTGTGTAAATAAGGAAGAATATCCCCCTTAGGAGATATCAACACCAACTTGGTCCTAACCCCTGTAGAGGAATTGCTGCCATCCATTTCCTAGATCCAAACATCACCAGAAACACATCTTCTATCATATTTATCTTCATTTGAGATGGAAGACCTTTTTTCATTTATACTGCACCTTACCAATCCTTCTAATGTCTGGTTTGAATCAATTCTTAGATCACCACCTATCAAAATTTCATCAACAGGAACATGGACATCCTCTGTGGTCAAGAAGTAATCACCCCTGCCTGAAAACTCAAACAAAATTTGAGCTTTAAGGGCTGATGTTTGGGTCTTGACATCTTGTACCAACTTGTCCAACTGATTGGGGTTGGACTGCAAGACTTCAAATTCAGTCATTTGACTTTTGGTCTTTTTGACATGATCAGTTATGTCAAATGACTGAATTGGACTAGGCACAGAGGATGGGAGTTCATCACTTTGGTTTTTAGGAGGGGCAGGAGGACTAGACTACAAAATTGAAGTAGAAGTTACTAAACTATTTGGGATACTCACTTCTTTAGCAACCACCAGGTCCTTTGGCTGGAAAGACAAAGTGGTTCCATGTTCAGCAATTGAAATTACAGGCTGAGGTCACTCCTCTATATCTCCTTTATCAGCTTGTTGAGCTAACCAATTCTAGGACTGGGTGATCATAGCATATGATCCTTTGGATGCTCCACCTTTACTTTTGGGTTCATCTTGGTAATCCAGGAAACCAATGTGGGAGTTTCTGGTTGTTTCTTCTTGATCCTTCATAAAGAGACCAACATCATTTTCTTGCTCAAACTCAGGTTGGAAATAGGAAACATGTTCTATTTCTAAATATACCACTACTGAGTTGGTTGGAGGTGCTTCAAGGGCAAGGTTCCTCTGTGGAGGAAGAAGATGATTTTGTTGTCCCTGATTCCTAGCAGTGTTACCTTGATACTGCTAATTTTGGAATGTTCTCCTAGGCATATCTCGATAGGTGGGAGCAGATGTACCTTGGGCTATTTGTCTCTTCAAAGCTATCAGTTCATTTTTCAATTTCTACACCATAGGATCTGTAGTGCCTATAGAAGAGCTTTTAGCAGATGAGGAGAATCTATTTTTACTTGGGTCTTTTTTGATCTTACCTGCCAGGATAAGATCATCCTCAACCTCAGTGGCCAAATTTTGAGCCAATGCGAGATTCATAGGGCTAGCTCACCTCAATAGGAAACTTACTTTGAGAAGTTGTGAGTTGATAAAAAACACTTGAGATTCTCTGGCATGGGCTGAGCGATGGTTGGAATCCTATTCTTTAACTTATTGAATTTAGCTATGAAATTGCTCATGGGTTCCTGGGATTATTTTTTCATCTATGTTAGCCATGCTAACAAGGTGTGTGCATCTTCTACAAGTTTAAATTTAGCTTCAAATATGGACTTTAGGGTGTCTCAGTCAGTCACTGATCTAGTTTGCAGGTGGTAAAACCAGTCTGCAGCAGCGCCTTGTAGTGTCTCCACGAACAACCTAACTACTATGTCTTCAAATTCCACCCCTATTATGCCACAGACTATGCTGAAAGCTATAATGTGTTCATCAGGATGAACTTTCCCATCACCAAATAATTTGGGGAAATTTTTTCTTGAACTGCGTGGAAGCTCATGCAGAGGTGGAGTCAAGTTAAGTGGGCCAAAAGAGTTACCCCAGGGGCCTTGAACTGCCATGATTTAGTTATGAAAAATAGGAATAAAAAATTTGGGTGGAGTGGCCAGATTTTAGAATAGAAATGGAAAAGAATTGGCCCTGCTTCAGCTTGAAGCTTAAGGCTTCAAACTACGCACTCTTTCCCAGCAGCTCTGGTTTTACAGACTAGATAAAATAATAGAGATGGAGGAAGATGGTAAGGCTATAAGGATAATGGGTAAGACATGGAACAGAGTTGCCAAACTCTATAATGGATAAGGGTTATAATGATTATGGGTAAGACACAGGTGATGTTTCAATATGAAACTTGAGGTTCCAAATTACACAAAATTACTGTGTCCCTAGCGGAGTCACCAAAAATTGTTGGGTGAATATTTTGTTGTCAATTAACTGATGACAAAATGGGTATATTAGCCACAACACAGGTAGATTTACACCACAAAACGTGTGGGTTTACTAGATCTGGATGAGGTAAATATCTCCTCTCATCAAGGGAGGTTCCCTATGAATATTTATGCACTTTATGTATATATAATTAAGCAGAAAATAATACTTGGGATAGTATAACAACATCCACCTCTCTTTTTTTAGAGGTGATGTCCAAGGAACAAGAGAGATAAATCCTGGTCGTTGGCCAACAACATTCCTCTTCTTTCAGGAATGGTATCCAGCATAAAGCATAAAATCACCTAAAGTGTAACAAAATTCACAAGGAAACTTGTGTAAGCACAAAGTCTTTTTTAGCCTCCTTCACCAATTAGGAACAAGCATCACCGTAGAGTGAAACAAAGCACAAAGTCTTCACCTGAAACTACAAAGGATAAAAGGATCACAAAGATAAAAGTAGCTCAAAGTCTCTCTTCTATCTTTTAGAAATGTCTTCAGATAATATCAACACACACACTTTTCTTATTAAATCAAACAAATAAGAGATTATTAGGAAAGAGGACATAAGAACTATTTCCTAAATAACACAGATAACTTCAACACAAAGTCTAAAATAAACTTGCTTCTCATTCATTCAACAAAATATGATTTACAAATTGAGCACAAAGTCTCAAGAAGTGTTTCAATTTTGGCAGAGTTTTTGCTCTCAATTATCAGAGATCTATTTACAAAAGAGGTCTCCACTATATATAGGGAGAAACCTTCAAAATTAGAAAAGATTATAATATAAAAATATCTCAGTCAAAGATGAGTCACCTTTGATTTTTGAGATATTTTTTTGGATTTTTTACATGTAATTACACATTACAAAATTGCATGCACTTTTACATGACAAAATTTTGTGAGAAGAGGAAGAAGAGAGAAGGAATGTATGGGCAGAAAAAATTGCTGCCCTTGCATATTGGAGAAGTCCTTATGTATAGGCAGCAAAAATTGCCGCCTGTGCACGTCAGGGAGAAAGTGTGTCGGTGGCAAAAATAGCCGCCAACACATGTTGAAGAAGAATGTGCAAGGGTGTCAAAAATTTTTGCTCTTGCACTTGGATGAGAGGAAACGGGGATGCATGGGCAGAAAAAATTACTGCTCCTGCATAGAAGAGACCAAAAGATGTAAGGGCGGCAAAAAATGCCACTCTTGCATGTTGGGTGCAAACACTTGTCATGTTCTACTATCTTTTTCCATTGGGCACTTTTCCGCGGGCTTTTAATTTGCTTTCTACTTTTGTCTTGGCCTTGAAATCTATGAATGTACTCTGGTCTGTATGTTCAAAGGATCAATGACTAGTTCACTATGTTGATTTTGACATTTTTTAGGCGCGTCATTCCTTTTGCATTGAACCTCCCTTTTGAACTTTGGTGATGAACCATTCCATTGAACCAAGACATTGAACCAAAAGATGCTGAAACAAAGGGAATGAACCACATGAGTGAAATAAAGCATTGAACCGCTTGGTTGAATCGAGCCATTGAACTGTGAACCCGTTGAACCTGTTGCTGGTGTTTGCTGATGGAGATCTCTATTTGAACCAAGGCACTTAAACAATCCCAAAAAATGACTAAGTGTTGAACAACTGATTCTTTTGACTGAAACCACCTATAGAGGCCTTTGACCCTAAATGCTCAAAATAATTTTTGAAAGGGGAAGAGAGGATTTTGATCTATAGGTTATCCCAAAAATGAGTAGTCATTTTTTGGGGACAATAGACCCTATACAGTTTTCAACCTCTAATTACTATATAGGGTCAACTAGGTTGACCCTATATTATTTTGGGGTATTTTTCACTTTGGATCTTGTTATTCCTTTGGCTGATATAGCTCAGGACCTAGTGAATAATCTCCCAAAAACATACAGGGTCGACCTAGTCGACCCCATACAACTGGCATATTCAAAAGGATTTAGGGTAAGATCTACCTATATATACAATTTAATTTTCAACCATTTGAAAATAGATAAGTGAAGAAGAATAATTATAAATGAACTTATGTTTATTGACCATTATACTTGAGGAATAAAGCTTAGGGTTCCATACTTTATTTGGAGATACAAATCTTATCTTATGGAGAAGTCTTTTAGATGCATAGATAGGTTGTGTAGCCTAGAGTTGATTTATCTTTGTTATCCTTACATACCAAAACAATATCTTGAAAATCACCTTGGCCAAGGGAGAGATTGAGGCTCAATGGGTTTGTCTTCAAAGGTAAGTATTCCTAAATTTATTTCTCCTTTGTAAGAGTAGATAGATAATGCAGTTGTGCTTCTATTCCATGTATTAGGATTTCATATACATTGACGTGAGTATATGTCTTCTATGCATATTTAGTTTAGTTTGTTTTGTTTCTAACCCCACTTTGTGCCACAAGATTTGGTGACCACTAGATTATATTTACTTGCTTGTTATTATAATAAGTGAAATATCAAAACCTAGGACCCCTTTAGGGTTATTTCATGATTGTGTTAGTATGGAGGATTTGGAACCCTCCTTAACATAGTGTATTGTGATAAGTGATCCCTTAATAAAGTCTATAAAAACCCCATATTGGTCATGCTCCTGCTTAACAAATTTATTCCCAATTGGAAGTGTAGTTATGATCTATATTCTCTTAGCCAAGATTGATTTATAGACATGATGCATTTATGATTGCATACACCTTATTCACCTATCATATGATGAAACCTCCATATATTCCATATCCTTGGATATTCCTTAAGGGAAATATGAAACTTTTTTGGATTGTCAATATGCATGGAAACCTATTAATGATATTTTTGGGAGTTGTTCACCTATAAAACCACAAAATTATACTTTGACTACATACCTAATGATTACGAACACTCCATCTCTTCACCTATAACTTACAAGATTGAATTATAGGATAATGAATGTATTGAAATAGGGGTGGGAGAATAGATTAATGTATTCAAAAACACTATATGTATTCTCATTAAAATATTTGGGTATAAAAGTTGACCTACATGTCTATAGGCTTGTAGGTTAACAAAGTCTCTTTTACTTACCTTTAAAAACATACCCTTAATGTTTTAAATCAAGACAATCATATCTAGAAGGGTCTAAAGAGGATAATTAGGATATTTGTCTTGTTTTGAGTTTACTATTGAAGAATGGCATTCACATATATGGACCGAACATTCCCTTTTCATGTCATTGTCTTGAATTCACTCTTTCACACCTAAGACTTTGTTGTAGAGCACTAAGACAATGACTCTCAAGTTATACCACTAAAATTCTCTCCTTGAAAGCAATCTTTGAAACCCTATGTAAACTATATTACTTATTTTATAACTTTCATCATAGATAAAACACACATACCTAACAAGGATCATCTTAGATATGTATGTAAGTTCACATATCCCACTTGTGTATGCATAGATACTCTATTTCTTAAGGTTTATCACCTTGTTGATGCATTGAAAGGTTTTATGGGCATTAAAAAATTTTGATACATTGTAAACAACCTACTTTTACTCATTTCATGCACAAAACACTTTATCTCTATCTCAAACCCTGACTGTCATATTGAGCCAATGCAAATGAGTCTCTCTAAAAATAACCAAGTATGCATTTGAGATTATTGACCCTATATTTATATTTATAGGTAATTTTAGACATTCTTATATCACTCTCAAAACACCTAATTGCTTTCATCAATGTTGAGACACTATTGTAAGAAGAAAACTGAGCCTTTAGGGTTTTGTAAGGGTTTAAGAGCACTAAATGTCTTAATGATTATTCATGTAGTATAGCACTTAAAACCCAAAACTAATACATGTAATTTCAAGGGAATAGGGTCCCTTAATAACCCCTAAGTATACTATATCCAACCCTTTTTCCTCTTCATGAATTAGGCATTTGAAATTGGCCTTCACTAGCTTACAAGGAGCTTGATAAAGGAGAGGAAACATTTTTATCTTCTTGGGATCTTCCAATGCTACCAAAATGTTGATTTTATGCTAAAAACATTAGATGGATCTAAAACCATCCATTTTTGACCTAACATTTAAAAAATACTTTATAATCCCTTGGCAAGTGTATTGCTACGTGTAAACACCCTAATTTGGTCAAGAAACCACAAGTACTATGTATTTTGTTTATGTTTCATGTAAAAGGTCTTATTGATGGTTATAAACCTTGTTTGCATGGTCATATTGAGTCTCATGTTATTTATTATGTATTATTTTCCTTATTTTTGACACCTTCAGTGGTCACATGTCACCTTTTTTGAGTCCTAGGGGACCCTAGCCTGTCATCCCTATTTTTTCTTTGTTATGAGCCTTAAGACATTAGAACCACTTTTAAGGTAGTAGTGCCACATGGTGCTAGTGTCCAATTTTGGATTTAGTTTTTGACAAGCCCTTTTACCCATGTTTGAGTCTTAACCCCTATGTAACCCTTCTCTTATGTTTTTTTTAATCTTTTTCACAACTTGTCGACCAACGAACAAGGTATTATATTCCAAAAAATATCCTCCTATATAAAGAGACTCATAATGGATTTTACATATAAAACTTACTATTTGGCACTTATTTACATAAAATAAACCAATAGTACAACTCAAATACTCTACATACTACTCAGTGTTCACACCTAGACATTTACATGCTTTACCAACAAAGTGCCTAGGAAAAATCCATTTTATCATACTATGTAAGTTGATGATGCACTGATAGAGGTACAATCATTGAGGGGGGTGAATCAATGAGCCCAAATAATCTAACTTCAATTTTGATCTTTAAAAATATGAAATCAACTACTGCAAACATTCATGAAGCATATACAATAATCATAGTAATGATCAAGTAAGACAATGCAAGATCAATCACATAACACATGGCATACATGGGAAACCCTCTTGGGGAATAAAACCCATTGGAACCTGCAATTGGACTACTATTATATAATAACAAGATCTAATTTAGACCATCTATAAATGATCAAGGAACTACAATCTCTATTTAGTAAGATTTCAATCCCATAAGGTGATACCACACCTGTCTAGCTAAGCTGTAACAATAACCAGACCTTTTAGAAAGTTTCACCTTATAAGGAGGTTACAATCACCTTAGATGTTGAGCTTCCACAACAACACCTATGAACACATCCACCTCTAAATTGATGTCAACAACACCTAATGATGGAAATCTGATTATCATTCTCTTAATGTATCCTAAGCTACCTTTTGGATCACACAATATTCCTTGTTGGCCAAAGCACATTACATAATTGAACCAATACACAAAGATTAATTAGGGCACATTACATATCCCAACTAACCCCACTCTTCAACTCTGCACACTCAATGCATCCTTCACTATAATAACACTATCACAACTTTAATAATATGACCAGATGGTCATATACATAAAACACACACTAATCTTCCTCTCAGATAAATCACCAAGCTCACACAATCTTCACCTTGCTTTTGCTCACACTCAAATAGCAAGAACATTATTATGCCAATAGAATTATGACCAATATGTCATACAAATAGTCTTCAAATTTATTTTCTCATCAATTCATTTACATGGAACTCTATCCCTCCTTCACTTCATAAATCACACACCTAAGCCTCTCTTCAAATAGCCTCTTAAGCATACTCACCCATTCGACCTCTTCTAGGCTTATTATATCTAATGACCTATGTGATCATATTCAACACCTAGCTCAAACAAGCATGTCTAATCCTCACTCTCTTTTATTCCTCTCTAACTTGTACCTTCTCTTTTAAATGTTCTTACCTTCACTTGGATTCACATTCGCTTGCCCTCATTCCAGTCTTACAAGTTTATAAATCACCATATTTGATTTCACTATATATAGGGTTTTCATGATTAATGACTTCATGGTTGGCCATTAGGCATGCCTTAGCCCTTAAGTCATATTTCACATGAAGACATGGCTTAATACATTATTCATAGGTCAGCCATAATACCTATGGGTAACCCTTAAGGAATTACATGTTCGAATAAGGCCCTTGTAATCTTTATAGGTCTCATGTGAACCCATTCACTCCTTTAGCACTCCCTTGAGAAAAAAAAGAAAACATGACCACTTTTAAATACATAGGTCCACTCATTATATCCTCTTCCACATCCTAAAATTATCACATTAATCTCATCTCACATCTACGTATGCTCAAATAACTCAAACACATACCTTATACACATGAACACCTTTATCAAACATATAGTCAAATTTTTAAGCATTGTTCATACTCAAGATAGATTGATCACACCTCTAAAATCCACATAGGGCATCCCCAAGGAGTCTACAACATGTTCCAATAGTTAATTCATCATGATACATCAAAACAACATCAATATAATCTTGAATATCTTTCTCAAGTCACTTTCAAAATTTTCATGAACACACAGTCAACTTCTAAGCTCAATATCTTTGATTGTACTCTCTTTCAGATCTTCAAATTAGGTTCATTAGATGCACCATAGAGTCCTCTTCATCTTTTCTTTTTATAGCACCAAAAATTTGACTTCTATTGAAAGATATTCACAAAATATAAAACTCTAGTTTTTATTAGCTTAAATTCAAATATTTGAATTCAAACAGTCATAGTTAACCTTTGAACACAATGGTCAAATCTTGTGTCCTCTCAGCTCAGATTGAATACGCACCATCGATCTTGTGCAATCTTTAACATATAGACAACAAATGTTGGACATTAAACCTTTGTCACTTTGACCTCATCTCATGTAATCTCAAATGTTAACTCAATGTGATTAATTGATATATATGGATTAGTCAGGTCTTTAAATATCAATGCTCACCATTCGATCAAACTCTATGAACACCCACTCATTATTGGATCATTATTCTATACCTTTGCTCAATTTTTAAATAATGTACAGCTATCCTCATATTTCTACTTCATGACTTCTTAAATAAATGTGCACTATCGATCTTGTTTGATATTTAATAATTGTAGAATTGACTATGGGGATCATTTCAATATGCCTATGTACTATTTTTGCACTTTAATAACTTCTCTTTGTGCTTACTCACATGATCTTTGTTAATCATAGAATATACTGAGAGGGGGGTGAATCGGTATATTATATATCTTATAAAACTTTCCCTTTATCAAATTCCACTTAATCAAACATTCAAAATATGCAATAAAAATCAAAAAATAAACATCACACAAGATAGAGAGAGACACCAGATATAACATGGAAACCCAATGTGAGAAAAACCATGGAGAATCAATCTCAAATATATTCATGAGAACAAACCCACAAGAGCACCATACCCCTTTGCCAAGTACAAACCTCGACTACAACATGTGAGCACCAACCCACAAGAGCTTCAAACCCCTTTGTCGAGCACCAACCCAGCTACTATTCATGAGCACCAACCCCTTTGCTGAGCACCAACCCAGCTACTATTCATGAGCACCAACCCACAGGAGCACCAACCCCTTTGTGTATACCACACACCTATCTCTCAATGTTGCTATCTCAAAAAATGATAGACCAATACAACATCTCTTTCCTCTCTCTCACTTTTGCTCTTCTAAGCTAGATATCACAATATCAAATCAACCTCTCACATCCATATTACAAATGGCTACTCAAGCCTTTATTTATAGCTTTCCAAATGACCTTTGGCCTTCCCCCTTTGTGACCCTTCAATCCTCATGTAAAATGGTGCCAATATTGGATGACCCTTCATATCCAAGCATTTGAAAAGTCATGTGGTGACCCTTCATGACCAAATACGTCCTTCCCACTTTTGTCCTTATCTTTGGTGACTCTTCGTATTCCTCAAAGTGTCCCTTCATGATAAATTGTGCCTTTACTCTTTTGTCTTCACTTGGTGACTCTTGGTATTCCCCAAGATGACTCTTCATGGGAAAATGCATCCCATCCTTCTTTTGTCTTTATCCCATGGCTCTTCAACTTCTCCATGGGCCCTTCTTTTGTCTCATATGAAACCAAAAATATATTCATTAATATTAAATAAATATTAACTCATATTAGCCAAGATATATTTATTACCAACAACATTAAATGCAATGGGGCCTTTATCACCAATAATACTAAACCTTTGACATCAATGACAATATTTCCAACAATCTCAAACTTGGACCAGATGACCTCCTCACATAGGAAAATCTAACCATGTGACACATAGTTCCTAGAACTATCATGCATGTGAGATATAACACCATTAAAATTCCTTTTCAAAATCTTTTTTCATAGAGCCAACTAGGTCAAAACCTGCCTGAGAAGCTAACTTTGAGCATCCATAACTTTTGTTGTGCTTCAGCTCATGGTCTCAAATTTAGTGAAAATCATCTATGATCAAAACTAAACAAATCCATATGATTAGTTTCTCTTGACACATTCACATGTTCAAGATATAATATCATCAAAATTCTCACTCAACTCTTTCTTATCTTATGCAAATTTGGCTATGGAAAAACATAGTCAGACTACCTGGGAGCCTAACTTTGCATATTTATATCTTTTGATGTGCAACATCACATGATCTAAAATTAAGCACAAATAAACTAGGTCCAAAATTGAACAAACTCATATGATAAAATTCTCTTTAAATTGAACAAAGTAATGGAAACGGGAGCTCAAGTTAAGGATGATTGTAACCAGAATGAAAGCCCTGTTGAAACTAAGGAACATAAACGAATGGAAAGGGAGGATCATATGGAAGAAGATGAAAATAGTCCTAAAGAGAACATAGAATATTTGAGTGATATAAGGTAGAATGATGGGAGGCATCCCCCTATGAGCTTGGCCAATTTCAAAGCAGATGTTATCCTTCAATTCGACTCATGGATGTAGAAGGAGATAATGGGCCTCAAGAAGAAAATGGAAATAATGGAATGTAACCAGGAAGCAGTTCAAAATAAAATCAATAACATGGAAAATCAGATAAGGGATATCCCAATGAAACTCAAAGACTATGAGAAAAATCTAAGGGAACTCATTAAGGAACGCAGAATGAAGATGGAGGAGGTAACCTCTAGCATATGTGTAGCTGTTGTAAACATTGGAAAATGAGCAAATGAGGAAATCAAATCCTTAAAGGGGCCTAGCAAGAGAACAAGACAGAGCTCAAGAAATAAAGCAATGCAAGAGGGTGCTATGTTGGTGGCTACAACCATACAAGACACTACTGTGAAAGGTAAGGAAGCAGTGAAGATGATTTTGGAACTAGAAGAATAGGTCCATTGAGTTCCTACTATCCTGGTTCTTTTTGTTGGATGTAATATCTGGATCCATTTTCTGGTTTTTGTTTTCTTATCATAATGGAGTTTCTAGGTCTCTATAAAACATGGGGTTAGTCTTTTGTTTTTCTAGTATGGTGGTTTCAGGTCCATGTAAAACCTGTTTTTGATACTTCTATGAAGTAGGTTTTAGGTTTCACCTGTGGACGTAATTGTTATATCCTTCTCCCTATATTTCAGGGTTTTGGGGTCCCTTTAAAACTTGTTTCTACCTTAATCTAAAACATTCTCTTTAAATATCCACATGTGTGAGATATTCCATCATCAAAATTCTTACTCAACTCTTTCTGGCCATATTGCAAATTTGGCTAAGTATGGGAAAATAATGAATTCTGACTGAGAAGCTAACTTTGAATCCTCATATATTTGACCATGATTTAATGCTTGACTTGAGATTTGGCACATAACAACTAGGGATTATATTGATCAAAACCATATGACCAACTCCCCTTGAATCATTCACATATGGTAATGGTGATGTCATCAAACTGCCTACTCAAATTTTCTACCATTAGACCCAAAGTGTCTAGATGAAAACTATGATCAACCAGATGAAATACACTTATGCACACAAGTACTAAAATCATAAAAAAACTCTTATATGATCCATTTCTCATTATCAATACTCTCTACTCATCCCTAAACATCTCTTAGTCATGTCAACACTAAAGATCAACCAATCATACTTCAAACATACAAGAACAAGCACATTGTACACTCTGTCATTATCACATAGACTATCAAGGATCTTAATCCAATAAATAATATAGCTTCATGACAACACCATGACAATCATGACAAATCTCCAACAATCTCCCCCTTTGTCATTGATGTCAAAAACCATCATATATATCAATATATAACTCACCTTCTCTCTCTTTAAAGTACTCCTTTAATAGAAACTTTCTCCCATTTTGACATAATGACAAATTAGTCACTAAATAAAAAAGGAAAGGACCATCTCATAAAGATGATACAAACTCCCCCTTACCTTGAGCCTACTTCAGCTTGCTTTGACAACATCCTCTTGCTTTATGCCAATAATCTCTTCAATCAAGCACTGTAACCAATAAAGAAAGAACACACCAAAACCATATAAATCTAATGGAACTGAATAGAAAACATTTGATATGGAATCCCCCTAAGATATCTAAGCAATTTCATCTTCTGAGCATCTTCAAATCTCCACACACCATGAAGAACCACCATGCAGGCTTATTAGCCTTCTTTCTCAAAACACTTCCATGACCACCAACTCTGCACCTTCACTATAAAAAATAGGAAACATGCATTGAACCAACATGAGAACATACCTTTAGATACTCATACCTTGATCTTTTGTAGAAACTGAGCAAAAATCACTCTTCTTCAAACTAGGCCTATCTAGCCTCCCTGTAGCCCTACCTAAAACTTGTAGAGCCAAGAATTTTTAGTAGACACATATTCAGGACCTAAAACTTCATATCTAGATCACTCTCACATGCATGCCCAAACACACCAATTTGAATCAACAAGCTCATCCTCTAACACATACTTCCTCACAAACTAACTATCTAATTAGGCCTCCAACTTAAGAAAATCTTAAATAACTTGAGAACCACAAACCTTCAAATCTCTATGAAGGTTCATTTGACCACCCATTTATTTAACATATTAAGAATCCATAGACCTCAATTTACTAGGGAGACAAATTTTCTAACATAGCTCAAAACCCTAGAATCTCAGAAATAAACAAGGTCGATAAACCTCCTACTCAACACACACCTCTGAAACTTCTTACACACCTGGAGACACCCATCACACACTTTTAGACCAAGACTTGAGCCTTCACACCTTTGGGAACATCGACTTCCTATAACTAGTTTTAGGCCTTCTTACCTTAAGCCAAAAAATGAGGAAACCAAGAGCACTAAAAACTTTAATTAGCACAAAAACATACCTTCAGACCACAAAAACACCTGTAACACATAACAAAGAAGTGTATAGACCTTATTGAGCATCAAACTCTTCTTGACATTACATTGATCTCATTAAGCCATGTGGAACCATCCATTTTGATCCTATACTATAGAACCTTCACAAATGTCTAGAGAAAACTCATGAATTTGTGGTTCCCCCTTAATCAAAGAACTTATCTAATTAGCATTATCATCTTAAGCACACAAACCTGTTTCTACATACCTTCTTTCTAAGATTAAACTAATCAGTCCTCTGAACCTAGGACGTAACCAATTACAAAGCTCCCCCTAACTTCATGCTATATTAGGAACATGACATCTTCAATAAGTCTTCAAATATTATCCAATCATAGTCAATACTCATATAGAGGTACCTCATTTTTAGAACATGGTGAACTTCTATGGCACACACAACTATTCAGTAAGCCTTTAACAGGCTTAGTAAGATCTAGAACAAAAAAAAATTAGAAGAGAGGCCTTCAATTTATAGGCTCACCTAGAATTTACCACAAATTGATATGCAGATAGATATTTGAAACTCACCTTTATACCAGAACATCCAAACCATGATCAATAAGCTAACTCCTTATCAAGATAGGACCACTGAGATTCTTCACAAGCTTCTTTTCTCCAACAAAAGATAAATTTAATAATGCAAAAACATACCTTGTTAACATAGCATCTCATCAAACAATATTTGATAGCCACCAAGCTTCCTTTGATTGACACGTGTCTCTTTGAATCCTAGATAGAGACACCCCTTTGACATAGTGAGACTAAAAGTTCCAAACTTAGGAGACTTCCATATCTCCATATCTTTCTCTGACTTTTAGTCCTACTTGACTTTAACTAAATCTTTGAATTCATTCTTTTTTTTATATTTTTCAATAAATGTTGTCAATAGAAACTCTTGACTCTCCTTTATTTCTGATTCTTTTTCCACCTTGGAAAATAATCCATCAAAATTATTGGACTCAATAGGGTTAGTCTTCTTAATCTTTACTACCTCAAGTCTCCATACCATAATTTGAATCTTCTCATTTACTGTATCCAACTTAGCTTCTTGATCCTTGAGCTTATATTGATTTACAACATAGCCTTCTAGAGCAACTTTCTTGTCAACCTTTGGAATAGTGTGATCAACATTGATAATCTTTGGTTTCCATACCCGAGTTTGTCCTTTCTCAAACCTTCTAGGAGATATATATCCTTTTACATACCTTTAATACATATTAACAATATTTGGATAGAATCTATCAATATGTCCACTCTAATGACAACTGAAACAAATAACATATTTCATACCTTTTGAAATATTTGAACTGTGATCAATCTTTGGACAAAAACTCCTATCATAGCTCCATGAATATCCATACTTGATTGACTTCATTCTATAGTCCTTAGCTCTATGACCATAGTTATTACATGTATAACAATGAACATGAAATAAACTAGCATACCTTGAAGCATTTGGTTGTTTAACATACCTTATTTCATTGCTCTTCAAGTTTGCAATCTCCTTGACTTGATCAAACTTCTCATGCTCCTTTCTTAGCTTGTTCAACTTGTCTATGAGCTATTCATGCTCATTCTTAAACAATTTTATCTTAGTTTTCATCTTATCATACTTACCTTGCCTTTAACTCATTTTTACATTTGCTTCTAATTGAGTCTTAAGATGTCTACATTCTTCTTCTCTTGTCTTTAGATTTGCATTAGTTACCCCTAGCTGATCTTTGAGATTGTTGATCTATTTTCCATCTTATTTGACTTATTCTAATTTATTTTATTCTTTTTTAGGCTTGCCTATCTTGATTATGACCTTTTCATACTCATTTTTAAGGAAACAAGATTAGTCTTTAATTGATTAATTTCAACTTATATAGCTTTCATATTTGAACATGCAGCCTCAATCTAAATTTTGTAAAATTGGAAAGTCTCCTTATCCCTGTTAGCTTCTTTAACCACACCATCCATCATCCTACATGCTTACTCTTTAATATGACTAATATATTCTTCAAGACTTTTGACCATTGATCTCAACTCAAGATTTTCTTTCCTCAATTGTTTATCCATCTTTGTACCACTTAGAATCTCTTTCAATCTATTAAGCTTCCTCCAAAGGACCCACTCTGATACCAATTGATAGAGGTATAATCACTGAGAGGGAGGGATGAATCAATGAGCCAAAATAATCTAAATTCAATTTTAATCTTTACAAATACTTAATCATCTATCATAAACATTCATGAATCATATACAATAATCATATAAATGAGAAAGAGAGACAATGCAAGATCAATCACATAACACATGACATACATGGGAAACCCTCTTAGGGAATAAAACCCATTGGAACCTAAAACTGGACTATTATCCTATAATAATAAAATCTAATTTATTCCATCTATAAATGATCAAGGAACTATAATCCATATTTAGTGAGACTCAAATCCCATAAGGTGCTACCACACCTATCTAGTTGAGTTGAAATAATAACCAAACCTTTCAGCAAGTTTCACCTTGTAAGGAGGTTGTAACCACCTTAGATGTTGAGCTACCACAACAACACCTATAAATGCATCCACCTCTAAAATAATGATGGAACTCTAATTATCATTCTCTTAATGTATCCAAATCCACCTTTTGGATCACATAACATTCCTTGTTAGCCAAAGCACATTACTTACTTAAACCAATACACAAAGATTAATTAGGACACATTATATATCCCAACTAACCCCACTCTTTAACTCTACACACTCAATGCATCCTTCACTACAAAAAAATCTATCATAAATTCAACAATATGACTAGATGGTCATACACATAGTTCACACACTGATCTACCTCTCAGATCAACCACTAAGCTCACATAGTCATCACCTTGCCTTCACTCACACTTAAACAACAAGAGCATTATTCTACCAAAAAAATTATGACCAACATGTCATACAAATAGTCCTCAAACTGATCTTTTCATCAACTCATTCACAGGTTACTCTACCCCTCCCTCACTTCATAAATCACACACACAATCCCCTCTTCAAATAACCTCTTGAGCATACTGAACCATTCTACCTCTTCTAGGATTATTAGGTCTAATGACCTATGTGATCATCTTTAGCACCTAGCTTAGACAAGCATGTTTGATCCTCTTCACTTTCTATTGGTCCTCACTAAACTATACCTTCTCTTTCAAATGTTCTTACCTTCACTTGGCTACACATTCATTCACCCTCATTCCAGTCTTACAAGTCTAGAAATCACCATCTTTAATTTCACTATATATAGGGCTTTCATGGTTAACAACTTCATGGTCAACCATTAGGAATGCCTTATCCATTAAGGAATATTTCACATGAATACATGGCTAAATACAATATTCATAAATCAGCCATAGCACCTATGGGTCACCTTTAAGGAACTACACCTTTTAATAAGGCCCTTATAGACCTTATAGGTCTGATGTGAACCCATTCACTCTTTTATCACTTCCTCAAGAAAAAAAAGAACCCAAGACCACTTTTAAATACATAGGTCCACTCCTTATGTCCTCCTTCACATATTAAAATGATCATAGTCATCTTATATCACCTTTGCATATGCTCAAACAACTCAAACATAGACCTTATACATGGGAACACCATTATCAAACATATAGTCAACTTCTTAAGTATTGTTTATACTTAAGATAGATTGAACACACCTCCAAAATCCACATAGAGCATCCTCATAAAGTCTACAACATCTTCCAATAGATAATTCATCATGAGACATCAATATAAGATCAAATATCCTTCTCATGTCACTTACAGAATAAGCATGAACACACAATCAACTTCTAATCTCAATATATTTGATTGTATTCACGTTTATATCTTCAAATTAGGTTCATTAGATTCACCATGGATTCCTCTTCATCTTTGATTTTCTAAACACCAATAAATTTGAATTCTATCAAAAGATATGGACAAAATACAAAGCTCTAGGTTTTCCTATGTTAAATTCAAATATTTGAATTAAAACAATCATAGTTAACCTTCAAACACAATGCTCGAATCTCATGTCCTCTCAACTTAGATCAAATATACATTGTCAATCTTATTCAATCTTTAACATATGGTCTACTAATACCAAATGTTAAACCTTTATCACTTTGACCTCATTTCATGTAATCTCAAAATGTTGACTCAATGTGCTCCATCGATCTCTATGGATTAGTCAAGTCTTTAGCAATCAACACTCACCGTTTAATCAAAATTTATGAATACCCACTTGCCATTGGATCATTATTCTATACCATTTCTCAATTTTTAAACAACATGCACCTATCTTCATCTAAATTCTCACTAACTTCTTAGAATAACGTGCACCGTCAATCTTGCTTGAGCTTTAAAACTTGAAAAATGACAATGGTGACCATTTCAATATTCTTGAGTAGTCATTTTTTCAATTCAATAAATTCTTTCATGCTTACTTGCATGATCTAAAAATTGGACCAGATGATTTCCTCATACAAGAGAATCTAACCATGTAACACATAGCACCTAAAACTATCACTCATGAAAGCTATAACACCATTAAAATTCCTTCTCAAAATCTTCTATCATAGAGCCAACTAGGACAAAACCTGCCTGAGAAGCTAATTTTGAGGATCCATAACTTTTACCATGCTTCAGTGCATAGTCTAAAATTTATCACAAATAATCTATGCTCATAATTGAAAAAACCCATATGATTATTTTCTCTTGACACCTTCATATGTGTAATAAATAATATCATTAAAATGCTCACTCAAAATTTTCTTGCCTTATGCAAATTTGGTGAAGTATGAAAATACACAGTCAAACTACCTAAGAGTCCAAATTTTCATATGCATATCTTTTAATGCACTATATAACTTGATCTAAAATTAAGAAAAGATAAACTAGGTTCAAAATTGAACAAACCCTTTTGATCATCTTTTGTTGAAATGTCCACATGTGTGATATATTTTATCATCAAACTAGTTACACAACTCTTACTAGCCACATTGTAAATTTGGCTAAGTATGGGAAAATTATGAATTCTGATTGAGAAGTCAAATTTTCACCCTCATATCTTTGACCATGATTCGATACATGACTTGAGATCTAGCAAATAACTACTAGGGACTATAATGATCACATCCATATGACCAACTCCCCTTGACTCATTCATAGGTGGCAATGGTGACATCTTCAAATTACCTACTAAAATTTTCTTCCATTGGACTGAAAGTGTCTAGATGAAAATTATGATCAATCTAATCAAGTCCACTTATGCACATAATCACTCAAAGCATATAAAAATTTTAATATGACCCCTTGCTCATTCTCAATACTCTCTACTCATCCTTGAACATCTCTTAGCCATGTCAACACTGAAGATCAACCAATCATACTTCAAGCATACAAGAACAAGCACATTGTACACTTTGTCATTATTACATAGACTATTAAGTCTCTTCATCCACTCAATAGGACACTTCCATGACACCACCATGACATCATCATGATAACTCTCTAATAGGCACATTCCCTAAGGGATAACTATAAGCAATTTGAGACCCCTAGCATTGGGGTTAATGTAGGTAGCGACTAGGATAATAGGGTTTCTACTTTGCATGATCATAACATCTCATAACCTAGGTTTTCCTTTCCTTTTACATTTTATTAACTCATTATTTCATGTGTGTAAGTATTCATTAGGCTTTTGGAAAATAATCAGTCAAAATAGTGACACATATGAGCTCCCACATGACACAAAATCACCCATAAGACCTCCAAAAACTCTCGTAGCTTCCCTAAAAGTTATAGTTAGTCACTTCATGAAGGACACTAGTGCTATAATTAGAAACTAGCACCACAAGGCACTATTGTACTGAAGTGAGCACTATTGTTCAAAACTAGATCTCAAAAAATAATCAATAGAGAAACATTCATGTCTCTGCTTAGCCATCTCTAGTACTCAAGTCTACAAAAAACTCTATGTATATCCAAATAAGTTCCATTTATCCTTATATTATTTATTTTTTTAAAGCTTCATAGAATCAATACTTTCTAATTTTATCCTAAATTATTAATAGACTCAACCCTTTATTCTAACTTAGGATTTACATAGTAAAACCCTAAAAAGGTTAAATTATTTGAACCTATCTTACTTTGAATATTACTTCAAAACCCTAATTTTCCTTAAGGTTTACCTTCTCTAAATTTGGCACATTAAATTAGCATTACAAAAATCTAATTTTTTGGCTTAACCTAGCTAATTTAATGAATCTTATACTAGAATTTTATGTATTTAATTTAATTTAAATACTTGCCACACAACCCTACAATCAAAACCCTAGATCCACATACTAGGTCCCTATACATGCAAATATTAGTAATTAAGGTTGTAATAGTAATCCTATTTTTTATTATATTGTTTTTCAACAAAATCACACATTGCACACTTACTTGTGTTAGATTATACTATACCTCTAATGTTTTTATTATTCCTTATTAACACTATCTTCTTTGGCAATTTTAAAATGGAATCTAAAAAATCTTCTAACCCTCATCCACTTGATGCAATATTGAATTTCTCTCATGATTATAATAATTAATGGATAAATTTTCAAGATTATACATTAGAACATGATAATGATTTCATTTATAATGATGATGATAACTATTCTTATAATGATGGCTATGAAGATTATTATGAGCATGACAATACAAATGAACATGAGGATACATT